>JANEYF010004480.1:0-2500 GCA_029963845.1 Rhamnusium bicolor | reverse complement strand
GTCCCCAAGACACGCTATAACAGTAGAGGAATATATAGAATTCTAGAAACTCTGGGATCCAAGTTCTTCATAGGCGGAGACTGGAACGCTAAGAACACGGTCTGGGGAGCAAGACTAGTGACACCGAAAGGTAGAAATCTTTTAAAGCAGTAAACGTATTAAACTGTCGCTACCTGTCAACTGGTGAACCAACATATTGGCCGTCCGATCTCAATAAGTTACCTGATCTTTTAGACTTCTTTCTACATAAAGGGATAGCAACAAACCACCTCCAGATTGAATCGAATTACGAATTATCATCGGATCACACTCCATTGATTGCAACCATAAGTACGTATACCATCAATAAAGAACCCAGACCAACACTCACCACAAATGCAACAAACTGGGACAAATTTCAAAGATACATTGAAGATCACATAAATCCAAATTTACGAATTAAAAGCTGACGAACTAGATCAAGCAACCCAGTATTTTACGACCCTAATACAAAAGGCTGCTTGGCACTCGACTCCTACACCACAAGAAAATGCAAAGAAGTGCTATAATATTCCCCTTTATATAAGGGAACTAGTAAACGAAAAACGTAGAGCTCGAAGAATATGGCAGAGGTCCCGAAACAATGAAGATAAACTCATATATAACAGGTTAAAACGAAAATTACATAACACACTAGCGGAAGCAAGAAACGCTTCATTTGAACATTATATCACCACACTTGCTAAGGATGACCACACGATCTGGAGGGCAACAAAAAAGTTCAAACGACCTCAAATTACAATATCACCTATTAGAAAACCTGACGGAAGTTGGGCCAGAAGTGACCCAGAAAAGGCAAACACCTTCGCTGAACATCTTGCTCAAGTTTTTACCCCACTGGGGCCGAATATTAATCACGACGACAGGCAGATTGAGGACTACTTAGATAAGCCATGTCAAATGTCACTACCAATCAGAGCATTCACACCAAGAGAAATAATGCAAGAAATTAAAATCCTAAATCCGCACAAAGCACCTGGACATGACCTTATAACAGGCAAAATATTAAAACATTTGCCAAGGAAAGCAATAGTCCTCCTAACAACACTGTACAACAGCATACTCAGGCTATCTTATTACCCGGTAACATGGAAATTCGCGCAAATTATAATGGTACCCAAACCAGGCAAACCAGTAAATGAAATTACATCGCATCGCCCGATTAGTCTACTTCCTACCCCATCAAAAATGTTTGAAAAACTGCTAATGGGTAGAATTAAAATCGACTTAGAACTATCAACCATAATTCCTGACTACCAGTTTGGTTTTAGAGAACATCATTCAACCACACAACAAACACAGAATAGTCCAACCAAATTAATAAAAGCCTTGAAGAAAAAACGTTATGTACATCAGTATTTCTAGACGTTGCACAGGCATTTGATAAAGTCTGGCACATCGGACTCTTATATAAAATCAAAAGCATTTTTCCAAGCCCGTACTACCTACTACTTAAATCATACATGTCTGAGAGGTACTTCCAGATTAAGTATAACTCCGCATACTCCAGTTACCATCAAGTAAACTCAGGAGTACCTCAGGGGGCGTATTGGCTCCGCTATTGTTCCTAATTTATACCGCAGATGCACCAACTACAAATGACACAACCATCGCAACATTCGCGGATGATACAGCGGTGTTATCAATAAATAACGACCCAATAGTGGCATCACAGCAACTACAACACCACCTAAATATCCTGCAAACCTGGTTTAGCAAATGGAAAATAAATATCAATGAAACTAAATCTGTACAAGTAACATTTACCACAAGACGCAAACATGTCCACCAGTATTATTGAACAATACCCAAATTCCAGTTCAAACTGAAGTGAAGTACCTAGGGCTACACTTAGACCAAAAACTCACTTGGCAAAAACATATTAAAATGAAACGCCAACAACTAAACTTAAAATTTAGACAAATGTCATGGTTATTGGGACGAAAATCCAAATTGTCGCTAGAAAACAAGATTCTCTTATACAAATGCATAATAAAGCCCATTTGGACGTATGGCATTCCAACTGTGGGGATGCACAAAACCATCCAATACAAAAATTATACAAAGAATACAATCCAAAATTCTACGCTCCACAATCAATGCACCCTGGTACGTATCTAACCACACCATACATAATGACCTGCAAATACCATTTGTCACTGATGAGATCAAGAGACTTACAACCCACTATATAGAAACTTTAGAAGGGCATGAAAATAACCTGGTTGAAGAAATGAAAAAACCCACCAAACGTAACACGGAGGCTCAGAAGACAATGGCCCACAGACCTACCAGCCGTTTAATGAGATTAATTAGCTCCTGTCAAATATAAACCGGAAGTGGTACTTACAAGAGAATGGTCATTGGACGATCTCTCTTCCCTGTCATTCATGATCATAACATTTACTTATTACTTTGGCAGTATTGTAAGTAGGTGTAAATAAGCAGTTAAATAAAAAAA
>JANEYF010004479.1:0-15438 GCA_029963845.1 Rhamnusium bicolor | reverse complement strand
ATTGTACTTCGTTCAGTTACGTATTGCTGATGTTTTGAGTAATAATATTAAATAATAATAATAATAAACATCTTTATTGATCTATTAAATATTACATAGAATATAAAGGTGTGGGCAATAATACGTCCGGCCTCGATATGTCGAGTTCTATGATAGTTAAAAACTTGATTTATAAACATAAATAAACTAGACAAAAGTCTATAATCGGGGATTATTTTCGAATATACATAGTGGGCAAGGTGATTCTACAACATTTTTTAAATGGAATTCTATGTATAATTTATTTTTGAAACCTCTTTGTGACCTCCTTCCACTCCTATATTATTATTGACTCTCTCCATTTGGCTGTAATGATTTTTTTGTTGAAATTATACCATTTACACGTGTATTAAAAAAATCACTACAGTCATAATTATCGATTTTAGAAAAAATATATTAGTACCAGTTATGAGAGATCTGTGTGATGACACTCCAGCCATTTTCACTTCCCTAAAAGTGTATAATGTATAATGAATGACTAAGCACTTTTATGTTTGGTTTTGAGAAATAAATCGATAGGTTGCAAAATTGCAAATACCTGATAAACTATTTTTATCTAACTACGGGAAAGTGAATAGTGGTGAGAGGTATGAAACTTCTCATATGGTCTGAATGCTACTATCCGACCGACATCATAGATGTCTCTGTGGCGGATAGCGACTTGCGACACAGCAAGTACCGAGAGCGGCGACCCCTAGCCCAGGTGGACTAAACTAATGTTATTAAATATGATTTGAAAGGAAACAACTTCTCAGCGGGCAAATACCCCGACCTGCATTGAATTACACCTTCAAATCATGATAGATCGATAGCCAATGTCATTTGTCAATTCCTAACCAGACATAGACCGGTCTTGAACTCATTTGTTCTCTTCAGTATGCCATAGGTTATGGAACAGACAAATGATAGTGGCCAACCTGTTAGTTATATACTAACTACGGTAAAGTGAATAGTGGTGAGAGGTATGAAACTTCTCATATGGTCTGATACTACTATCCGACCGACATCATAGATGTCTCCTGTGGCGGATAGCGACTTCGACACAGCAAGTACCGAGCGGTAGTTGTTTCCTTCCAAATCATATTTAATAACATTAGTTTAGTCCACCTGGGCCCCAAGGGGTCGCCGCTCTCCTTACTGCTGTGTCAGGCAAGTCGCTATCCGCCAGAGACATCTATGATGTCGGTCGGATAGTAGCATCCAGACCATATGAGAAGTTCACACCTCTCACCACTATTCACTTTACCGTAGTTAGTACATAACTAGCAGGTTGGCCACTATCATTTGTCTGTTCCATAACCTATGGCATACTGAAGAGAACAAATGAGTTCGAAACCGGTCTAAGTCTGGTTAGGAATTGACGAATGACATTGGCTATCGATCTATCATGATTTGAAGGTGTAATTCAATGCAGGTCAGGGTATTTGCCCGCTGAGTAGTTGTTTCCTTCAAATCATATTTAATATTTTTATCTAAAAAATTTCATTAACAATTTTTTTCTATAATAAACTTTGCTCTTGTTATTTTTTACCATTCGTGCGGGATGTAGTTTGAAATTTTGTGAAATATCTACTTTCTTTTAATTATTTCAAATACCTGAACATAAATTTTCATTTGGAATGAATAGGTATATCATTCAAAACAAAGTTTTATTCCATTTTTCTGCCAAATCTCATTTTGAGGAATAAAAACAATTTGAGGGTCACAGTTCTGAAGAAACTGTTATTTTTTTTAGGTAACCAACTAATGTTTTCAGCTAATTTGAGAAGTTTTGCAATAATGTTTTTTAACGTAATCTGCTTGATAGTCCAGTTGCAAAAAATCCAAAATATAATACAATTAAAAATTTAATTTACGTTACATTTAAAACTCTAATTTTCTACTATCGTAAACAACGTCTCATTATGGTATTTTACTGAATAAGAAAAATAAGAGTCTGTTATCCCTTGAAAGAGGATTTCCAGACGCATATTTATAACATCTCCTTTTATTGTTTTGGATGAAGAGTGGATTACTTAATTTGAACCGTGTGTTTTTCGAACATACTGTATATAGTAATGAGTTTTGTATCAAATGTAACCACAGGAATGTGTAATAAGCTATTTTCCATTTGGTGCTGAAATAAGTGAAATCCCAAAAAAGGGTTACTCGTTACATAACTCCCTAACAAAACGATGTTAACATACTTGCAGTTCCAGCTTTATGGAATGTCTACCTCCGTGTTGGTTGATACCTATTTGCGGTAACCAGATTCAAAGGTTACGTAAATCATGCCAAATCTATACCTCTCTTCTGCTCTAAATAATGTTGACAAAAGGATTAAACTCTAGTGAGCTGGAATATATTATCATTCATTACCTAAGTCTGGCTATATAAAAGTGTTAAAATGATATTAATGTTTGTGTTATTTTTTTAATCTGTCCAAGCAAATGATATAAAAATATCTTATGTTTTTATATAAATTTAGGACGTACAAATTCTGGAAACTTATTTTTTATGAACATTTTTTATCCTATCGCAGTTCGTGTTCTTAATAATAATAACAATGAAACCACAAAAATTTATTTCATATCCGATTTTATTTTTCACAAACTACATTTTAATGAAGATTTGTGCAAGTTGAGTAACAATACGGTTTTATTTTTTCTATAATTATCTATTACTAGGTACATTAAAAATAATAGTTTTATATAAGTTGAACACGAGGACTTGTATAATTGATATTTCCCACAAGTTTTTTATCTGTTTATCCGATAATATTTGAAAATCTAAGCTCAATAAATTCTTATCTAATTCTTTAGAAAGTTCTATAATGGGGGAAAATAAATTACTGTCGTGTTACCAGTTTTATTTAACCGCACATGGAGGGCCAATGGGTGCAATCCCCCACTTACTTGTTCCATAAAAAATAATCCAGTGGAGATGGTAATGCCATTATTTTTTTGAAAATGTAACTATTCACATATAGATCTGTTTCGAAAATTTAAATACTATTAACATTACTTCGATTCGGGCCATCGATCGCGTAAATAAAGTTTAAAGTAATGCTTAAAGCTCGTATTCGCCGCCGCCATTTCTGGCATTTCTTATTAAGTATTTTTTCAATATTTGTGTCAAGTGCCCCCCCTTAGGGAGCTCCTGAATCCGCTCTTGTAAATGTATCCCTAGCTACAGCATATTTAATTAATTAATAAACTTTTTCTACGACCGCTATTAAAAGTAGACCTTTTAACTTTAGCTTATCGAATTAAAAATGGTATTTTATGGGAAGTGTCTTAAAAGTAATTTTCTTTGCATCTAGGTGAAGTAGTTGTTTTAATAGTTTCTGCGATAAAGTATATTTGAGGTGTCGATGTCGTGTTTAATTTATTATATACCTAAAACTTTTATACTACGCATTCAGATAGGAATGACAATGTAACGTATAAGAAACTATAGGTAGTTTATTGTTATCAATGTTATCATACTAGTAGATCGTGGTAAATATAACGCCGATATAGACGTATGTACAGGATGTCCCAGTTAAGATATCACTCGCGATTTTCTCGGTATTTTTCAAGATTCGTAGTTGGAAAACTAATATGATACAGTTTTTTTCTCGAGGAATGCGTACCACTAAGAAAGAAACAATTTTACAGCAAATAAAAAAGTTAATGGCGGAGTATTATATTTTTTGTTGTATGGTATTACTGGAACAAATTTCGTATATTCGAATTTTTCATATCAGTTTCGGTTTGGCAGGAAATGAATTTTTCTTCTAAAATGTTAAATCTTTCAATATAGTTTGATTGCATTCAACAAAACATTCAATTATCTATCAAAAATGCATTAACCGCTTGTTTGATATCTCTAACAGTTTTCGAAATATTAATAGCTATTTGATTTTATTCTAATACCTAGTATACAGCACGCAGTTTAAATGACATCGCAGTTAGCTGTGGTTAAGGCGCCTTGTATTAGATTTCTCAATTGTCTTAGTTTCACACCTGTCTACTACGATTTGATTCTAATAATGGTATTATTTCTAACACAAGGCGCTGTTAAAGTAAAAATATTTAATTGTTCAACCAATTATCGTCATTAAATTTGGAATTTAATCTTTCCCGTCGCCCCCTGGCGGCTAAAAATTTCACTTTGACGAAATGAGTAATGCAGTGTGTTTATATTCATTAGATTACATTTTTTATAGACTGTTTATCGAGCTTTTACTACCGTTTTTTTTATTTCATCATCGTCTATATCACATGCCGAAAAAAACAGTACATAACACGAATTGTTGTGTGTACATTTGTCAATCAAATGAAAATATGGATATAACAATCCATTTTCACTATTTTCTCAAGAAAGACGCGGGGTTAGTTTTTATCACCAATGGCTGTGGTATCGTGGAGAAAATGGATAGAAGAAAAGTATAAGAGAAAGCATTAATGATGGGAAAAGCATTAACTTCGGCAATGCGTGTTCATTTCAAGCCAGAGAACTATAATACAAAAGGTTCACCTACAAATTAGCAGAAAATAGTGCAAGAGTGGTTAAACTTAATATAGTTTCTTACAAACCTTCGATTAATGTAATAATATACATTTTTCTACGAGAAAGAATCCACAAAAGTAAATAAAACGATTGTAAATAAACTAACGATCGTTACTTGTTGATCACAACGTCATATGCGCCGTAATGATTTAAGTTCCAGCTCGTTTGCATTATTGCTAAAGTGACATCAATCCTCGAACATTTACCTCCAATGGTTCTGACTACTAATTTTCTACCATCGTTCAAGTTGTTGGTATGTCACAAAATTCGTTTACCAATTCTTCACGAAACTGAATTAAATTCAGCTTAGTGTTGAATTTTCTCTTCATGTAAAAATAATTTCAAAAAGCTACATCTAAGAGATAGAATATAACCTTTTATACCATCTTACGGTTTTTCGGGGAAGAATAATAGTTGATCATCTAATCATTACGATCTACTCTTGACATACTGTAGTTGTATTTTGACACCTCTTCCAGTTTGATTATTTCCTGTCCGAATCGATATTTTACAGGAATAAACTTGGGATGGTATTTCATTATGATACAAAGAACTTCTCGCATGTCCTTCCATTTGGACACATACTTTTCCACGTCTCTGCCACTTGTCTTCCCCTTTTTTAGTTTTAATTCTGTCATTGTCCATTGATTTTTTTTCGTCTATTTGAACGTAGGGTATCAATAGTGTGTTTTTCTATTTAGAAATATCTTAGCCAGCCCCACAGTATTGTAAAAATTATCCATAAAGATATGGTGCCCGCGACTCAAATAGTACTCCATTAGAAAATTTACCAATTTCTCGAGTTTAGACGGTCGTTCAACTTCATCACCTTTTCCCGAATAAATTTGTACCCTTAAAACATCCATCCGTTATATATAATCAATAACATTTTATTCCATACCTAGCTCGTTTGCTGTTTATGTACTGTCTGAAACTCACATAACCACGGAAAAGCAAAATTGATTCATCAAATGCCTAATCTTCCGTAGGATAATAGATAAGTCTGAAACTGAGAGGCAGCCTATTCAACAAAGGGCTCACTTTGTTGAGTTTATCCCGAGGATCTGTAGCTTGATCATAAGCACAACTGAAACATCTCAGCAATTGTTCGAATCGTCTCTCAGACATAGTGTAAGGGAACACAGAATATAAATAAACAGAATCCATGCTGAACATTTTTTCTAATCGAGAGAAACATCATTTGACCCTGTAAAATACGCAATACTAGAAAATGTTTCAACTCGGTCATAGTTATTGGCTTGATTGATGAAAATAAATTGTTTTTTTTCTATGTGGTCGCCCTGTGCTTTCTAAACCTGCTGCATATGTATTCATAGATGTAAGTATCATATCCATTGTTTCATTATCCCAAAGTTCCTGATTGAGCATCTTTAAATCCAATATCTGTATTTTTGGCTGTCAATGCCATTCATCGTCACTCAATTCATCAGGACCAGTATGACCATCGACACTTGCAGTGTAGTTTATATTATTGCTTCTCTGTGATGTGGAATTATCACTGCCAGATTCTTTTTCATCTGACTATGAGGGGTCCCTGACGTCGTCATCAACACTGAATGGTTTTAACTCAGATTCAAAATATTCAGATTCGGGAGTGCCTTACTTCATTCATAAGTTTCTGAAGTCTTTGTTCTTAACTTGGATCCATAGCACCTAGAAAAAAAATTGTAGTAATATAAAATGTACCGTTGCACTAATTAAAAAAAATTAAAACGCAACCAGTAATAGTTTTGCCATTTGCTATTTTCACAATGATACTATAAAATAGTAGGTATAATATTAAAAAATGCCGCAGGGGCGTGGTTTTCCACAAAACACCATATAATGCACTCGACGCGCGTTACGCCAATCAAGTTGGCATCATCTAGAGATGATTAAAACTACGTTAAACTCGTTTTTATGTTTTATTCATCTCCAGATGATGAGTTAAACTCAGTTTTAATCATCCCAAGATGATGTCAACTTGGTTGGCGAAACTCGCGTCGGGTGCAATATATAGTGTTTAGGTGTTTTATGGAAAACCACATCGGCGTTAGTTTCACATCAAATATTTAAACCAACTTCAGGATGAAAAATACAAACTAGCAAAATTATACATCACTGATAATAAAGTCTATATCGTACACATTTTTTAGAAGTTTCAGAACATTATAAAACTTTGTAATCAATAAACATATAAAAGACATAACGCATCTGTCTGAGCAAGAAACACACATAAAACACACCACATAAACAATGATTTTGAGGTTCCATACACTACAAGGTATACATCTTACAAAATTTTATGTTTTCTGTTGGGACAGTATTATCAGTTTCATCATGGCCACGTAAAACCATTCAAATATCCCAAGTAGCAGACGGAGTTGTAATTTGGTCGTTCCAACGTTTTAACAACTATAGCAAAAATCATTTGGTTATAATCACCACACACGAAGACATTTTAAAAATCTTAATTTTTCGGTCATGAAAACATTATTATGGCTAAGAAGTTATAAATATAGCTAACGTAGGATACCTACGCTGGATTGTACTATGGTTGCTACTAGGTCATATGCTATTGAGCATATCGTTCATACGGAAGAAGAGGGTTACATCTCAAAAAACGTGATTTTTCAGGGAGAGCCAATTGAAGTTATTTGTTAATTTTAATTTGAACTTCTATCAAAATGAAAGAATATTGAGCTACCATTTTTATATTATTACGGAGGTTTTACAGGTACTTTAAGATTATGTACATCAATATTTTCAGAAAATTATGGTTTAGAAGAATTTGAAAGATGTAACTGTCTTTCTCATAAAAATTAATTATTTTTATTGTCAATTTTATGGTTGTATTGGAAAAATTTAGGAAGATTTTTATTAAAAAAAAAAAAAAAAAACTTAAAAGATTAACTAAGTATTTATTTTAGTATTCTAATACATTATACTAATCTGATAGGTAAAGAACAGAATCCGTATTGCTTTAAACACGATCATAACAATAAATTTGTTTTGGCAAACCTAAGTCAACAAAAATATAGAATATTGAAACAACAATAAACATTGAAATAAACACAGAAAATAGTTTACAAATTTTTGTAAAAATCAAGATAGTAAAATGGTACACAATGTTTTTTCTCAATTAAAGATAGCAAACCTTTTTTTCTTAGCATCAGTAATACCAGGTTTTTCAGTGAATATTTTTTTGGGCTTAACTTTTTTTTATATCAATTTGTTTTCTGGAATTTATAATTCGTACCTCATCAAACTCAGGATGTTCAAACGAGGTTTTATAAAAAATGGTGCCAGGATGATCCTTGTCCAACTTGAATATTTTTATATCATTAAGCTTGACATTTTTAGGTATGTTGATAAATAAGTCTGCTGTTAGAGCTTTAAGATCAAGAATGTCTAAGTGACACAATTCACTTACTTTATACGGTTTACCCTTCTTTTTTGAATTTCTGATTATACAGGCATACTGGTCTGGTGAGTGTATGGGGTTAGATTTTTTTAAATTTTGTAACTTCTTTCTCTATTAGAGCGTGCATACTGTCACCCTCATTTTGTGAATGACCAGAAATAAAGAATTTATGGGTAATAGAGTTTATCTTTAGAAGAGAGATTGCGTGCATGTACAAAGCTATTATAAATTTGTTTTTATTCTGGCCTGCACAATTATCTGAATAAAATATAATATTAAAGTCATCTTGAGTCTGTTGATCTATCTCCTGAAGATATTTCAGAAGGCACGTACCTATTTCATTGGCCCCTCTATGAGCCTCACCTTCATGCCACATGAAGCATGTGCCTTCGTGGTTTTTTATATCATATAAAGTAAAGTTTAATACATTTAACTTTGACACATAATAAAAAGATGATGCATTTCCCATGGGACATGGCAACACCGCCTGCAAATCAAAAACTACTAGTTTTACTTGGTCATCACTGTTTTTATCATGTTCTTTTTCTTTCCTACTTAAATCCCTTCTCTTTCATGTGTTTGGCATATTTTTCTTCTATCTCTTGTTTTTGCTGCTCATTGGAATTTTTATACTCTAGACACAGTTCGCATTGATCTTTCTTTGGTAAGTGGAAAGCCAAATTGAATTCTTCATTGAATATTTTACTATACATCAGGTAATTAGCAGTCGGTAAGTTTTGTTCTTCGCATAGATTGGTGAAGTCCCTGTGCAAATCTGCAATAGTCTTACTTCCGTCGATATACTCCCTACTCGAATGAGACCGACAGTAGTGACTTTCGAGACGAGGTATACTGTTAATATGTTTCCTGATATTATTTTTTATATCTTCACTAATTCGGTGGTGATTCCCATGTTTACCCCTTCGGTCCCTTTCCACAACTCTGCCGCTCTCACATACTTGCAGTTTTCTCAGAACTGTACTTATTACTTATGGTGAATTGCTAAGGTAGCCATGAAGAAGAATTTGCACATACACGAAATTCTTTCTGATTAATTAAGAAAAAGTAGGCATTATT
The DNA here is from genome assembly GCA_029963845.1 of Rhamnusium bicolor. Classification (NCBI taxonomy): domain Eukaryota; kingdom Metazoa; phylum Arthropoda; class Insecta; order Coleoptera; family Cerambycidae; genus Rhamnusium; species Rhamnusium bicolor. The sequence goes on along the minus strand of JANEYF010004479.1, from coordinate 6,365 downwards.
AGGTTTCCTTGGTTGTTGTGCGTTTGTGTACTTATATTTTGGGGTGATAGTTTTCATACTAGACGATATAAATTCTCTTTTTTTTTCAATATCTTCTAACTTCCAATAGTCGTCGAAGATTTTCTGACGCTCATCCGGTGATATCTTTTCTGCGCATTTCAACTTGCATTTCCAAGCCACATGGTGGCAAAAGGCACTTTTCCTCTCTGGTTACCTTGCTTTTTAATATTTCACTGTCTTTGGTTTTAATAACAGACACGGAAACATACTTTTGACCGCTATTTCTTAACCTTTTGGCCTCAGCTTTTTTCCACATATCGGGATTTTTTATTCTCTTTTTTAGTTCTTTTTTGTACATGGGAAGGATCTTCTACTTTTCTTTTTTTACTCTTGGGACATATCTGCTCTTCGTCATTATCAGAAGAGCTACTAGAGACTGGTGAATTATAAGTGGGATCCTTGACGATATCATCTTCGGAAAAAGGTTCATTTCTGGATCTTTTAGATGAATGACTTTTCTTAGATGAGCCAGATTCGGAACCAGATTCTGAGGAGTCAGATTCAGAACTTGATGATGAATTTGACGATGGTGAGCTGCTTGGCTTTAATGAATTCTCTTTTAAAGCTGCTAAATCAAATGTCGATGTATTTTTTTCTTGCAAAACTGTAATGAAAAAATAATGAGCTTTTCGAAATAAAAACCTACCTAAACCTCACCTTCAAAAGTGGTATCCAACACCTTGGTCTCAGTAATTTCTTGAATCCTATTTTCTAAAAAGAAAAAAAATTAATTTATTGAAATATTAGTCGTATTATGAATTATATAATAAGTAGGTCTATAATTAAAAAACTTACCTTTGTTTTCCAATGCTTCAAATAAATTCTCATTTCTGTAACATTCTAGAGGAAAGTCTGACGTACCATTTTTCAATAGGATGTCATTATCTAAAAAAAGAGAACGTTTAGAAAGAAAAGCCTAAAAAAATAATTCAAAAAAATAAAAGCTTACCATTAGTTTCTTTCAAGATAACTAAACAGTTTTCACTTTCTGTACCCAATTTTGTACAAAGTTAGTATCATCCTCTAAATGAATATTTTCTAAACAAAACACAAAATATAAATAAATCTTTCAAAATGCAAATAACACTTCTATTTTACCTGCAAAATTTTCTTTTAAAATAGTATTTTCAGGCTGAACTTTTCCATTGAAATCAGAATGAGGTTTGCAATGAACTTCATGGTGAGACTGATCACTAACCATATCCATAATTCGCTGGATACGACCCCTTTTATTCATGTTAATGCCCTGAAAATTAACTGTACCTAAGTCAACATTAAATGGCTAATTATAATAAGCAATCAAGGCGAAAAAAGTATAGAGAAATAATTCATTTGTTTACTGAAAAAAGTTACATTGTTAAATACAACCAATTAATCATAAAGTATTTATTAAGAAAACTATTTCATTTGAATATCTAATCTTTTGCCGTGACTAAAACAATAATTTTGTACAGAATCCTTTGTAGAATACAGTTATATCTCGAAATATAACCCTTTTTTTTTGAAGAAAAAAAAACAGTATCTGTTATTTTTTATATTAAAGAACGTTACATTTAAAAATGTAACCCTCTTCAAGAAAAGTATATTATATTTTTTGGTTATATTTCAGTTTGCCACTCTTTTCCTCGAAGAAATAATTACAACTTTAACTTACGGGTGTATTTAAAAGGCGACAACACAAAATATCACTTTCTTCTTAACACAAATGTAAAATGCTTTTGTTGTAACACAAAATATCACTCTCTTTGCAATCCAAATAGAAACGACCGCTGCCAAAATCAATGGCAAACTAAAATGTAACGCTTTTCTCGTGGATCGGGGCGCCCTCTCTGCAAAAACCAGAGAGTTACATCTGCCATCTTGTGGCATTTACGTGTAAACTCACTAGTTTCCTTCTTCCCTATAAAACTTTTGACAATTTTAAGTCGTTTCGGATGCAAATATCAAATTTGATGTTTTTTGAGATGTAACCCTCTTCTTCCGTATGAACGATATATTCTTTAATTGCCCCCTATATAGCGATTAAACATTAATATTATTAAAGAGCCTGAAAAATTTGGGATATCAGTTGCCACTAAATATAAACCATGTTCTTGAAAGCAAAAATGTAGAAGCTTATCAGCTATTGTGTATCTTTCTAACTCAATATGATATTGCGATTTAAAAAAGAAACTGTCAAGTGTCTGAATGAATTTGAATGTGCCAATGTTATGCTACCTTTGTGAGTTCACCTATGATCCCTGATTCAGGTCATGTGTATGGTTGTCGCCTTGACGAATCCCTGAGAGTGAAATGTGTATATCCTTGTTTTTTCCTGTCTTACCATTATCTGTGAAACTGGCTAATGGTGGTTATCCAAGTCCGAGAAATGGGGAAAGAAAGTCATATGCTGAAACTGACTGAAATATGTCCAAGCTACAACTATCTAAATGGGAATATTTTGGCTATTATTTCACCACCATAACGAGAAATAATTTCTTTAGGCATGAAAATGATAAAGAGATGTTACAACTACTAGCTTTTTATTTAACTTTTTGTAAAGAATTCCTAGCCACTCGGAACCTATATCGGCTTCGGAAAACTCTGCTTAAAGTGTATAATAGGCATGACATATACTGACGTTAATAATCGTGAAGATAGCGGGCTGTAGGATTTCACAGTTATACGAAGGTTATTCGCACTTACTGTCATTTCCTATAATATTTTCAGCATTGCCGATTATTTGTCTTGCAGTATTTCGACTTTAAAAATGCACTAAACATGAATTTATAAAACCAAAATATCGTAATAACTGTATACTATCACTTTGTCATCTGTTTAGTAGTGCTGCAGCTTGGAGCACTTATTGAGGAGCCGCCACAGATAATATATATATATATATATATATATGTATATATATATATATATATATATATATATATATATATATATATATATATATATATATATATATATATACATACAACATAGCAATATAAATGTGAATCAAACATTATAAAGTTAACTTAATAATATCTAACTACATGGTCTAACAATTGTATATGATTATTTTTTGTTATCTGCTTAAGTAAATAGCAATTCCAAGAATTCCATTTTCAGTTCTCAACTACTTACTTTCATTTTAAAACGTGTTATTACTGCTACATTCGTGGACAGATTACTAATGAGATTTTCTGCTTTATGCTGTTCACTCTATAGCCTTCCAACAAATTACCGTTAATATAATGAGATCTCTACGAAACCTGAATAGTGTCGACTCTTCCAATTATACCAGCCAAAATGCGCCATTGTTAACTGATGATCATTTTATTCGTGTAATTTTAGCAAATTCACATGAATAGAATCCTTTTTGATTGCAGGTTGATGCTGAACCGGTGGCTACGACGTTCCGGTGGAGCTTTAACAGCACTCCGGGGATTTCCCGGGAGTTAACCGAATTTACGTCGGATGTTGGAACCAGCGTGTTGACGTATGTACCCAGAGTGGCAGCCGACTACGGCACGTTACAGGTTCGTTTTATTTTCTAGTATCCCAATTAAACATTAAAGACTTTATCGGCAAAATTTTACCTAATAGAAAAAATATGAAAATTAAGTGTCTCAATCGATTTATTTAGTATGACATCATAATGAGACAACCGGCATTACATGAGATTAAACATCAATTTATTTAAATCATTTACTTGAAACTTCGATTCTTATATGCAATGAGATTCAATAAGATATTATCTATAGTTATTTATTTGTGGCTTCATATACTGTTTCTTTACATATTCTTTGGATATTAAGCCACTGTCCTATAAGTTATTTTAAAAAATTGTTAAATAATCCTCTACGCTTAGTCAAAGGTTGGTTATTGAAAAAAATATGTTTGCCCATTTTAATGTGTTATTAGAAGATTTTAATTAATTTGTTCACAAATTTGCCACCTCTTCTACTAAAGGTGGGGACTCTGTAGTCCCGTCGGGACCAAAATAATTAAAAAAAATTATAAATTAGTTTTATTCAGAAATTCCGTGGTATTTTGAAAAACAGTTTTTGTTCATTCACTCATAACGTTACATTATACCCTGAACCCTTCAAATGGGAGCAAAATTCCACAACAATCGATGAACATTGCTCTCAGCGTTTTCTAAGCTTTTCAAAATCTGTCCAGTGGGCTCCAAGGTTTCCCAGTCTTACATCATTTGCGACCGAATAATTATATATTCGTATTTTAGGTAGAGGTCGAGAAGAACTGGATCCAGGCCTGCCACGAGGACTAGATGATGCTCTTTTCTGGAGGGGCTTTTGTCATTGAATGTCCATGAATTTCTCTTACAAACACCTCGTCAAAAATTCAAGAGTGATGTGTGCTCTTCTTTATTCAAACACTCATAAACAATATAGCTGCTTACAAATATCTCTATCAAGAATACCAAGAAACAACCTATGCCACACTTCTTTTCTTTTCTGCCAACGCATTAAGCTTGACATAATCCATCAGCCTGATCAACTCCGCTTATATTGCTATTATAATCAGAAATAATCTCTGAGCAATCAACGCTTTCTCTGTTTCCATCTTTCTTCAAACGTGAGACTTGAGTTGCCTTTGTTCCATAATAGCTCTGTTGTCAGGATTTGAAATTTGAGATATCTAGGCTGGATAACCGATTTGGCCTCTTTCTATGTTCTATCATCTGTAATGTCTGTTGGAAGTCTAAACCTGTTACGTCTAATAGTTGGTTCAGTTTTGTCAAAATATAATAATGTGTGGATGTTTTGCATTGACGAAAATGGTCTTCTACGGAGCCCTAAGGTAGTATAGTTATGGAATATTTGTGTCAAAACTCTTTCGTTTACATTTTCTATCAACTTTTGACTTTGTTCTTTTAGGAATTTTCAATTTGTTTACATTTTCCTGTGATTTCTTAGTCCTTTTTCCTTTTTTCTTCTGGGCTACACCTTCATTTGTATCTTCTTCATATTCTTTCTCGTTGTGTTAACTTTCCGTCATATTTTCAATATTTTCGTCACCTCATGGAGCATTTGAGCGACTAGCTCTTAATTCAGTTATGAAAAAGCCTCGATTATTTGTATAAGCATAATCTTCATTTACATCTTCCTCGTCAGCGTTACTTTCTTTTTCACCTGTTACTATTTCATTATCTAAAGATATGTTTTCTAAATCATAGACTGCAATTTCAGCGGCTTCCAAAAGTTGTCCATCATTCGGAAAATAATGACTTCTCCAAAAGACAATAGCCATTATTATATGTATCTAATACAGCAAAAGAAAAAAATAGCTGTTTGTGCAATTAGTGTCTAAAGAGAATTTTTGAATGAGTAGGAAGTTCAGAAAAGGCTTATTACACTTAAGTTGCATACAATATACATATTTTATACGATAACAAGAATATTTCAAAACATTGGGAAATTGTATTGAAAGTGACATTTGTAAGATAAATATGATAGTTATCATCTTCATGCTGTATTTTCATGAGCAGTGTATAAATTAAAAGCCATTGTGTACAGTGTTTACTTTACGAACAGTTGGTTTCTACTGTCGTAGAAAAAAATAACGATTTTTTTATACAAAGCTTATTTCTATAACTTACTTACAAATGTTTACTGTAATAAAAAGCCTTTCCGCCCTGATGGGACTTCTGAGTTCGCAACATAAAACCAAGTGTTCCAAACAAACTTTCAAACATACACTCAAAAACTATATATAGGCAATATCTTCCCATTACAGAAATGTAAATTTCACAAAAACACTATCAAAACACAGAAACAATTAAAAAACAAGAGCTTCCGAAACCACGGCTTCTCATTGCATGCCGACCATGAACCATAACTAGTTTGAGAATATTTCAAGCTAGTACCATCTACAGTATATTTGAGAATCTTCAGTATGAAAGAAGAGCCTACTCCCAAGTTTCGTCAGAATTAAAACGCGATATAAGCATCACAGTGATAAAGCGCAATTAAAAAACATGATGGGACTGTAGAGTCCCGCCGGTACACAAAGGGTTTTAATTTAAACAAGGTGAGAAGATAGATTTAACAAGTTAACACAAAATAGTTGCAAAATATTGCTATAAATTTCAAAAATGAAAGTTAAATGGGAAAAAATGTCATGTTAGTATAGTCGCGGTAAATGTTATAATAGAGGGACGAACCGAATCAAGACGCACGGTAACCTATAACCTTATCGATTAAAGCGAGAGAGATGATGTTAGGCTCACTCTCGACCACGTGTCATATCACGGTCATCGTTCTACTTATCGTTTGCTGCCCCTATACTTTGTAGGGATAAGTTACTCC
>JANEYF010004478.1:0-58292 GCA_029963845.1 Rhamnusium bicolor | reverse complement strand
CAATGTGGTTACTAATTTGTTTATCAACAATAAAAGCACAGGAGCTTTTTTTCATCGGATAAATTTCTCTTTGTAATGAAATAATTTTGCCAATCAGTAATTTTATAAGAAAAACTGACATTTATTTTATTTATTTATTTATTTATTTCATACAAATCCAACAGGCAACGCCCAATTACAGGATAGGGAACAGTATCTAATAAAATATTATACAATACATTACACAAAAAATTTTACAATAATTCCATCACATATACATATACACATATGCATGCATATATACACGCATACATACATATATACATACATACATACATATTTACAACAGCACAAATATACACACACGTGTATATGCACTCAGATATAAACAAATTAATCTATCAACGATGGTCTACATTATAGGTAGTGCAAATTTAAAGAGAAAAATTAAACTTATAACAAGAAACAGATGAGTATGTTAATTTAAAAAAAATTCTCTTAATTTGAGATACGTTACAACAGAATATATCAATTCTGTCCTCCAGATTACTATAGTTTACTGTCATTTGATAAAGTGGTGCAGCTATTAGTATATTGGTACGTGGAGTAGGGATAGAAAGAATATTATTATATCGAGATGACACTCTAGGGACACGATATGTGATTTGATTCAGTAGGGCTGTACAGTCCAACTTATTATTAATTAATTTAAAAAGAAACACAACCGAGTGCATATTTCTCCTTGTCTCAAGATGTGTTAAATGAAAACGACTTAACAGCGTTTCCTGGGAAATACCTCTGGGAGGATATTCACCATCAAGGGTATATATAGCTGACTTTAAAAAGCGTCTCTGAATTTTTTTCTAAAGATGTTTTATGTACATTGTAGATAGGACTCCAGACTATCGATGCATACTCTAAGCGAGATCTTACAAGAGACACATAGAGTAAGCGGAGTGTATGTGCATTGGTGAAGCCTTTAAGGTTGCGTATAATAAATCCTAGTCGTTTAAATGCTGTTAAAGTGATTGACTCAATGTGAGGATTAAACGTGAGTTTTCTGTCAAAGATGACCCCAAGATCTTTAATAGTATTGGGCCGTTGTAATAGAATATCGTTTAAGTTATATGCAAATATTTCAGGATTAGATGTTCTACTGAAAGTCATGACATTGCATTTAGTGGCATTTAATGGTAAACTGTTCCTATTACACCAAGATTTAACCAAGTCTAATGCATTCTGGAGACGTTCGCAGTCTGCAATAGACGTTATTTCGACATACAACTTCAAATCGTCTGCATACATTAAACAATGTACATTCAGGCCAGATATGATATCATTTATAAACATATTGAAGAAAAGCGGCCCGAGTATCGAACCTTGCGGAACCCCAGACCTCTGAAGGAATCTAAAAGACTTAAAACCACGATATTGAACAAACTGATGCCTATCATGTAAATAATCAGTAAACAATTTCATTAAATCTGGAGACAGTCCAAATAGACTCATTTTTCTCAATAAAATCCCATGGTCTAATTTGTCAAATGCCTTCGAGAAGTCGGTGTATATGACATCTACTTGGCTCTGTCTATCAAGTTTTTCACAGATAAACTGGGTTTTACATACAAGATTTGTAACTGTGGACCGTCCTCTCATGAAACCGTGTTGTTCGTTAGAGAGCATCGCTGACACATGACTGTACATTGCAGAATGAAGCAAGATCTCAAGTATTTTGCTGAAGTTGCAAACTAACGTTATTGGCCTGTAGTTAGTAAGATCATTTTTATCTCCTTTCTTATAAACTGGACAAACGCGAGATAATTTCCATAACTCAGGAAAACATGAGGTTTTCAATATGAGATTGGAATATGATTGTCAGTGCTTTAACAAAAACCGATGAGCAATCCTTAAGCAAAAATGCAGGTATTAAGTCGGGTCCCATGGTCATGTTTGCCTTAAGTTTTTTAATTGCGCCTAAAACATCCTCTTCAGTTACAGATTTAATATCTAACATCATCACATTGTGATTATCAATTAGATCTTTAGTCTCAGCAACTGGGTCATTGAAAGAATGAGAAAAATATTCAGCAAAGCTGTCCACAGTTGTTTGCGGATCTTCAATTACTTCATTATTATATGTGATTATTGAAGGAATGGAGGAAATGTTATTTTTGTGGTGAACAAATGTCCAGAAGTTGTTGGGGTTATTCATTAAATCATTCTCAATCGTATGTAGGTATGTGTCGTAAGATATGCGGATATCATTTTTTATTTGAGCGCGTAACAATTTAAATGTATCAAGATATTCAGGATTGCCAGTTCTCTTGTGTTTATTAATGTTCTTAGACATGAAAAAATCGCGAGACCGCAGGTCGAGCGATTTTGTCAAATGTCAAGTTTTTCGAGCAAAATTACTGATTGGCAAAATTTTGAGTTTAAAAGAAATTTATCCATAAAAGAAAAGCTCGAGTGTCTTTTGGCAAGATAAATTAACGACAGAATATGTGAACGAACAACAACAATAATTATCTTTATTTATACAATTATTTAAAGGAACAGTTATTAAAAATACAGTTGTTATAAATTGTTATATATTTTTATCGGTGATAAAAAACGATGCACCTTTTTTATCACTGTCAAAGTGACAAAAATGTGCTGTCAGATAGACTTTTTCATATAGGAGTTAATTTATCAATACGAATAATTAATCTTCTGGTTCATTACAGTTTTATGTGTGGGATTTTTTCCTTTACCTGTTTTTAAACGATAAAAGAAATACAAAGCTTCATTAAATTACAGAGAATTGCTCGATTTTTAGACGTCTACAATAAAAGAAACAGCTTTTCTACGGTTTTATGTGATAAGCCTTCCTTTACTACATTAACGAAATATTTTGCGGAATTCTGAATACACAACAGCTTTCACAGCGCAACAAAATGTGTACGGTATTGTTATATTTACAATTATATTGTTGGAAAACTCTACTGTTTTGATTAGAACCTCCTTTCTACGCTCTAATTCAAAAGCAAATATTTATCTTTTAACTTATTTACTAATTAACAAGTCGTACTTCATAAAAATTAGAAAACATAAAATTAAAAGTTTCGTAAAAGTGTTGAACTTTTTTTTCCTAATCTTAAAAAATAAACCGAATACGTTATTAATCCTATAAGCTATACGTAAATTATTCTCTTAACGATTTTATTTTAGATTGAAATGTTTTTTTAATTTGAACTTTTTTCTTTGCAGGTAAGTCGAATTTTATACCAAGCAATTTTAAGTAAAGAAGTATCACTTTTGGGTAAGTAAATTACTTATGAAAACAATTACCCACATTACCCATGGATCTTTCTAAATCATTCGATGCGCTAATGCTATACAATTTTTCAGTGGTTATTATAGCAATAGCTCTTAGACGATTAGAACAGGTGACAGTACATTTATAATACTCCTCTTAGAATATCATCAGTTGACTCACAAAACACAATTATTGGCCTCATATTGTATGCTTTATTAACATGAAAGAGATAGTTTGATATTGCAAAGAATTCACGTACATGCCGATGATAGGCAGATCAACTACTGCTCTTTCCAGATCAACATTATTTTGAAGCATTGAACTCTAGAAATATATTCATATAGAAATATAATCAAACAGTCGAAATTATATTCTATTATATTCTATTCTGTTGTATTATTCTATTCTCTTGCATTGTTTTATTCTATTATTCTATTCGATTATTCTATTCTGTTGTTCAGTTCTATTATTTTCTTCTATTATTTTATTCTAATGATTGTTAAAGTTCGATAATACGTAAAACACCAACCGGTAGAGCAAGATATTTGGGATAGGATATTGTCATTCACATACCACTCGTATATCTTACGAACTTAAGGGGCCTAGTCGGGAAAAAGCTTCGGATAGCTGTGTCACTCTCTAGAAAGTTTTTATACATGCGCCGTTGAATAATTTTGCTCTTGACTATACCGTCACTGGACGTTTTATTCACCGACTTCATTGAGGTGCGATTCCCGATAGAGGTAACACTTTTTTTGCTCCATTTGTAGTGACAAAGATACTTATTTAGAAAATTCTTTTTAACCAAATAGTACGGAATAAAAGTTTGAAACTTGCTGAGCATAATTATGAAGATTCATTCTAGACGACATGTATGAATTTTATCTCGAATTTTACCGATTGATATCATAATTCAGGAGCTAATCACGTCCAAATTTCACTTATATTTACAGTATAAATTTTCCCTACATAAAGTGAAAATTAATTAAAATAGATATACATGTACCCTCTAGTACACTTTCAACTACTGATCCTCCAAATTTGGTGTAATTTGACCAAACCGTATGGAAGAAATAAATTTTGAAAAATTACCTTACAAACACTGGTTCGATTAGCCCTCTTAAGAGCATTAATTTGTTTATTGCCCATCTTTTTAAAAACTCCAGAATGGAATTAAGGCTTGTGAATTTGAAACCTTACGTATGATGGTGGATGTGCCGGTTAGTTCATGTGTAAGTGTGTAACGAACCCCTTTGATAATAATAGTCATTTTTATCAAAATATTGCGCTCCCACATACGGCCATTATTTTGCGAATTTTGTTTACTACCTCTCTGTATCTCTGTCTATACCTTTTGTACTTTCATTGTCAAATTGAATATTAAACATGCCATAGTAGTATTTATGAATACTTGTTTTTAATTTTTTTTAAATATCGTCAAAACTAATAGAATATGCAAATCCATTTCAATATTGATCTACATAGACTGCTTAAAATTTACTGAATAGAAGACGAATGGAACGTCCTATATCTCACAATTCCCTTAATTGATTTTCTTTCGTTTTCTATTCAATAGAAGTGAATTCACATGAGTACAACACACCAACTATAAATAAAATCTGTTCTCTCTGTTACTTCCATTTGCATAAAACGCCCTTTGTCAACAAGGAGGCAGAGTTAAATTTCATTTTCCTAAAGAATTCGTCCAGCTCCTATCAATTTATTTAGAAATCAGACAAACAACACAATCTGTCTTATGTAATTAGGGTCGCCACTTTCACTATATACATCATTGGGATCTCCTAAATTCTAAGATTCAAAGTTTATCAAATTACAAAAAACTGCACATTTTTAATCCATTTCCTGAAAAAAAAATCCCAAAAAAACTATTATTACCAACTTTATTTAATGTTTTACTTTTTTTATAACCGCGCCGTAATAGGGAACTTGCCTATAATTTTAAAAATAAAAATAATACTAAAAAACATAGCGTAACGTTGTAATAAAACGTGTACTTCACAAAAAAATAAGTTTTCTAATTCCACGCGATCAGTATAAAGGATCTAAACAGCGATAAAATTGAAGTGGCCCGAAATGAGCTACTATTGACTGTGACGTCACACCATACCATATTCGGTAGTCGTCGCGCCGGGAAGCAATACAATCAGATGTTTACCGGTGTTATAAGACTGTGGTTGATTTGTTAGTGACTGTTCTGATATAAATATATAATTGTGTTTTATAGTATCGCTTATTGTAGTTGTACAGATATTTTAAAATGACTGATCAAGGTTTTTCAAAGGGCCAATCTGATAATTTGCCTAAAGTGGATATGTTTATGGTGGCATCTTTTATACAAAATAGTGAAAGATTTTCCCTTGGAGAGGCAGAGAAGTATGTATTTTTTTAGCTTTTAGTAATAATTTATAAACATAAAATAGTTATGACTTGATCACGGATTAAAAGAAATGACTACAAAATGCTTAGTCGCAACTAAGCATTTTTAGCAGACTTAGTCTTATGTTTGAAAGAATTTAGGGTAATTCTTTACAACAGCCACTTCTATATTTTTCGTGTTTTTTTTTTTTTTGTACACACGCGTAAAGTGTCTCTATAGAAGACATTTGCTGCAAAGGAAATGTTGCGCAAATGTATAATTACCTATCGTAGGTATTTTCGTACTATGTTTTGGGGCAAGGGAAATAAGTGATTGTGTCGTGTTATCATTCACATAATAGATAAATGTAAGATTTGAATAGATTAAATTAAAGGACAAGGAAAAGGTATTTGGAATATACTATATATACTAGAGGTAAACATTTTATTCTTCGCAGACAGTAGTGTTATTGAACTTTTATATAATTGTTGCACATTCTGTAGGATACTCTTCGTAGTTTTTTGAAAAGAATCTTGTGTTTGTCATAAACTTCATTCTTACAATACCTAATGTATTGACTACATATTTAATTTTCTCTCCCGATGGTGCCGACTGTATTGGCGAAACGCGTGGCAGTATATTTTATAGTATAAACTAAGATTCATTCTTACAATACCTAATATGTTGATCACACATTTAATTTTCAATTTTTTTTTTCAACTCCCGATGATGCCGACTGCGTAGGCGAAATTTGTGGTAGTATATTTTACAGCATTTTGGTGTCTTTAGAAAATTACTTCAATTTTAGTAGCACATTGAAAATTGCAACCCTCTGTAGATTCATGTTTTTAAATAAAATGTCCTATAACTTTTTTTATTTACTATTTGATTTTTTTCAAAAACAATGGATTTCTTCCTCTAGCTAACACTAACTTATAGCCCAAATTTCAATTCGAACGGACTTTTTTTTCTTTAGTTATCGTGCTTACAAGAAACGTGACGGACAGACAGACGGACGGACAGATGAACAGACGGACATTTTGAAAGTTGTTCAGAATTCGATGACGAACGAAATGATTTTTTTCTCTGCGAGCGATATTAACGATTTTAGAAATGTCCCGATCAAATGCAATATACTCTTCGTAATCGTATTTGCGAAGAGTATAATAATAAATAGCTGTTTACTTTTGCACCAGGAAATTACCTTTACTTAGTATCACTAAATTACATTCTATCTACTAATCTTATTTTCTAACATTGTATACACATTCTTTCTTTAATCCTACCCTAATTAAAATTCAATAATACGGAATTCGGAATATTTTATTGCCCGCCTGTGAAAAACTAGTAGATAGACATATAGTATTTAATAATGTACTTACATTAAAATGATCTTCACACCTGTAGACCTGCTGCTCTGTGAAATGTCTTTTTCATTTCTTCTACACGCTTTTAGCCATTTTGATCGACGAATCTTATCTTCTGGCAACATTATAAATATTTTATCTGGCACTTTTACTGTAGTATTCTTACACACCGGTACAATGAAATATTTAAAATAAGGAGTTTTTGTTTCCATTTTAAGTACCTATACACTTAAAATTTATGGCGATGCTGGTATTTTTACGGCTGAAATCAAGCAGTCGAGTGCTGGGATCTCCGTCGTGGTATGGTGTGATGTCATGACTACTCCCGCGCTTTTGAACCTGTTTGAAACGGTTCCCTCGCGCGCGAAACTTTAATAATTTATAACAAATTTATTATTGGGAATTAAGTCATATTTTGCATATCTTATTTTTTAGTATTGTAGAACATTTTTATGAAGTAAAAAAAAATGTGCAAGTTCCCTATTTATAGTATATTTATATTGGCTTTAAATATAAACGAACTCTCCATTTGATTGTCTTGGTAAATAGTCTAACAAATGTACCGATTTTTTGTTCGTTGTACTGAGTTAAACAAAATTCTCTAATAGAAAGTTGTCTTCAGCAGAGGTTAAGAAGGTTCTCTTTATTACATTATCTACTCCATTATACTGTTTTATATTTTCTTTCCAACTTCATCCGTACAATATAGGAGATGAATTCTTCGGTAGAGACCTTTGTACTAATTCAATTTATATCTAACTAAATTATCTTATTTACTTAAAACGTTCACAGATTTTTAGCTTACAAAGCAAATACCTTTTATTAGGAATTCTATTTAATATTGCAGGGAAATTACAGGTTGAAGAAATTAATTCCCTTTGTATCGAAATGAATTTAAGTCAAATTAATTCATCTAGATGAAGTTTAGTTAATAATTTGTTTCGTGCTTTCTCAGTTATAAACAGTTTTCTTACTGAAAATTTCTTCAAATTTACTACAACAAAATAGAGTAATCCCAAGGAGTCAAATTAAACATTGGTTGTAATTATAATTGTAATCAGACGATGCCTTCTAAGTGTGAGGTCATTTTATAGGTAGATTAATGAAACGAATCCTTTTCTGATCACCCTCAATTTGCCATTCTCAAAAGAGAAGAACATAACTGGTTTCGGGACTTTTTTTTAAGTGTCATCCTCAGATCAGTTAAAAAGTATCTTAAGAAATACCGTGCTTTCATTTCAAAACACTACATACGAAAGCGTTCGGTTTAACTAGTGTTGTCCCCTAGATACAAAATGTGACTACTGTGATTTGACATACATGTGATTTTTTTAACCTCCGGTTTCCCCGGAAGTGACACTAACTTTCGATTTTTAAATGAAATACCCTGTATACTATAAAATTTTTTAATTTTGCATAATTTTCTGATTCCAACAATACCAAATAAGTGACATTTCAAATGTCAATATTTATTATAACATAATTTTCAGTTTTCCATTTAAGTGTGCCATGATGGTTCCGATTTATTTTAAATAACCCATTTAATGCTAGAAAAATCGAAATCCCGTCAAAAATACTAAATTACGTGATTTATGAGCAAATAAATTTCATCAAAAAAGGTTTTTTGGGGTCAAACTTATATTTTTCAAATGGAACCATATTGGTACCGTGGTACCATTTATTAGTACTATTTATAAGGAATTTATCCATATGTCGTATTAAAATGTGCGATAAATACAAACAAGATTATAGCTAAAAGAAAATAAAAAAATACAATTTTGTTCAAATTATCTTGTTATATATAAAAGGTGGCTTCGGAATACAAAAAATGAAAACGAAACATTACAACAGTTGTTCAAAATGCTGTTTATTACCGTCAATGCACTTCTGAACTCGCATAGCTGTTTCTCGAAGAATGTTCGCCAATTGCTGGGCTGTTATGCTATCAATTGCTCGTCTTACTCGTAGCTCCAGGTCTTCACGGGTTGTAACGGCAGTTGCGTAGACAATATTTTTTAAATGACCCCAAAAAAAAGAAATCAAGGGGTGTTAAATCAGGTGACCTTGGAGACCACCTCACAGAACCATTCGGCGAAATTACGTTTTCTCCGAATCTCCGTTGAAGGTAATCAATTACTATCCTTGAATTATGGGGAGGAGCGCCATCTTGTTTATTCGACTGTCATGTCGGGCGGTGAAGGTGAGTCTGATGACTCTAAAAAGGAAAAATGTATTTTCTGTAAAGTCTCTATTCGAAATAATATTATTAGATGCCAAAAAATGCAGTGTAGTTCTTCATGTTAAGTGTTTTGAACGAGTGGCGAAATATTTCACAGCAGAAAAACAAAATTGGTGTTGTGTAAGTTGTAAAAGTCCAGAATTTACAGATCTACAAATAGTTAATAAAGAAAATGAGTGCCTGAAACGTGAAGTGCAGCTGTTGAAAAAATTAGTAGCTGAACAGGAATACGTAAACACCTTGCAAAAAGAAAAAATAGAAACAATATCAAACAGCAAATCCGTAAGTACGTTGCCCATTATCAGTCAGTCTGGGACATCATTATCTTTTAGTGATATTGTAAAAACTCCACAGTTCTCGCAGCAACGTAAAAACAATAAACAAGAGTCGTCAAACATATTACTGATTAAATCTAATGAAAATTCAAAGGACTCTGACATCATAAAAAATATCAAAAGTAATATTAACCTTGCTGAATTAAATATATGTGTAAAAAATATAAAAAACATAAAAAATGGATTGCTTGTAAACTGTGAAAATAAAGAAATGCTGAATAAACTGAAATCAAATTTAATCGACAAAGTAGGAGATAAATATTCTATAAAGGAAGCACAGAAATATAACCCTCGTTTAAAAATATTAAATATAGAAAAAGAGTCTTTAAATTCAGCTGATTTTGTCAAAGATTTAATAGCTCAAAATAATCTTTCATGTACCTCAGAAGATATAAAAATAGTAACAAAACAAATTTTGAAATATTCTGAAAATGTTGCTATTGAGGTTTTACCGTCTGTGCGAACGCAAATTTTAAAAACTGGACAGCTGTACGTCGGATGGAAGAGATGCGCTGTTGCCGAACATTTCTCTGTAACTCGTTGTTTTAAATGTTCCCGTTATAATCATATGAAGGAGGACTGCAAATCAGAGATGGCGTGTCCCACCTGCGCCGGACAACATGAACTTAAAGACTGCCGCGCTCAGTTCAAAAAATGTATTAATTGTGTTAATTATAATAAAAATCATAGAACCAATATACCGGTAGATCACACAGTAAGAGATACCAATTGTCATGTATATAAACTAGTGCTGGAAAATATTATATCAAAAACAAATTTAGATGGCTAAGTCAAATAACAAACAAAATTTAACAGTAGCACATTTAAATGTTCGTTCGTTATTTACCGGTTTCACTGAACTATGTCATATGGTAAACAATTTATCTGTAAGTGTACTGGCTGTCTCTGAAACACGATTATCTGAGGATATACCGTCTGATGTTGTTAACATACCTGGGTACAGGCTTTTCCGAAAAGATCGTGGTAGGGGTGCCGGAGGATTGGGCTTTTTTATCAAAAATGAGTTTATTTGCCATGTTATTGATATAGATTTTGTGAATGATAGTGATCTTGAATATTTTTGGCTTCAAATTAAAATCCAAAAAAATTAACCTAGCCTTAGGAGTGATATATCGTCGCCATGCAACAACTACTGTTACAAAATGTATCGAGGTCTTAGACAACATATTGCCACAAATCATAACTACCAATGATAAAGTGATACTTGTTGGTGATGTAAATATTAACCAGTTTATAATGGGTAACCCACTTGCTACTTATTTTGACAATTTAGGTTTCATACAAGTCATAAATGACCCCCACACGGATAGCTCAAGACACCGCATCTCTGATGGGTAATAATTTTATAACGGGACAATATCTGAAAATTATAAATCAGAAATCGAACTTCATCCATCACCTACAAACTTATAATTTTTGAATAAGTTCATGTTTGGTAAAAACATATATAAGAGTGGCCACGAAAGATTTCTAATAGTTTAAAAATTAGAGGCATTTATATTTGCTAGTATCACAAAAATCGTCATTTCGGAAACGGTTGAAAACTTGCCTAAAATTTTTTTGTTTAGTATAATTTCTGCAGTAAAATTGTTTATAATTTGTAGTACATGGTCAGGTATTTGCAAATAGAATGTAATCTGGCTACTTGTTTCAAAGTTATATTTATTGAACGCATTTACAGGTATTTATTTTAGGCGTCATTTAAAAAGCTGAGTTTTAATTTCAAATTTCGCTGATATTTAGGTTGTCAACTTTCGTTTTTATAGTTATATGATTGGCATATGAGCCTGGTTCATTTTCTCATTACCATTTATTGTTTTAGATCGATTTATTTTATAATTATTAATACAAAATGTACCGTTACCGAAATGACGTTATGTTGCCGAAATGACGTAATGTATTGCCATATTGTCAAAACGTTTTAATATAAAACTACCTACAATATCTGCAAAACATTTTTATTCAAAAATTGAACACTGAACATAAAACATAAGTAATGAACAAATTAAAATGAACGAAGAATTTAATATAAATCATTCTTCATTAAGCAAACACGATGGGCAAAAAAAACATTTTCATATTTATTTAAATTATGCTTCAAAATGCATTTAATATGGTACGATCGACGACATTGTTTGCATTCGATACCCATAGTTTTTGTTGATATTTGAAATGTACATGTAAAACGTAGGCCTGCTTCTAGTTTTTTGTTTTGAGGGAATACTTGTGGAGGAGCGGATGCAATTTCTGATCCAATATTAGTTTTCCTGTTGGGCTCCGCGCTTAGGTTAATATCTAGTTTATTAATTAAGGAAGTGAAATAAAATAAAATGAGAATAGCTATAGATATCGAATCAAATAAAAGACGAATATTAAAGAAATGCAAAATTTACACAAAACAATGAATTTTCATTAACAAGGAGACTTGCGGGAAGCAAACTGACCACACTCGGATTCTCTGGCACGAAACTGACTAAACTTCTTGTCCATGGTGATAGCCTGTCAATACTTTCTTCCACATGCAACAAACTGCCCTTTCTAGTTTTTGGATTCCCGTTGGGGAAACTCTTTGACATTGGTAATGAACTACGTTTCTCCGGCAACAAACTGACCATCGGTTCTTGTGGTGGAACTATTACAACTTCGGATATGACATTAATTTTCTTTTTAGGCTCTACTAATTCCGAATCTAGGTTAGATAATTAAGGGAGTGGATATAGATCATAATATAGATATCGAGCAGATAAAGATCGATTATAAAGAAAATATAAGAAATCGTATTTGTGTTAAAAAGGATACTTTCTGGAAACAAACTGACCAAACTCTGGTTCTCTGGTAACAAACGAACTATACTTGTTGTACCTGGTGACAATTTGCTCATACTTTCTTCCTCTACCTTTTTTATTTTTGTTTTCTCTTTTTTTATTTTTTTATTCTCCATCAAGTCGACCTTACTTTTTTCCTTTTCTCTTCATTACTTTTTTTCTCCAGCAATAAAGTGACTGTAGGTATCTTTAGACTGAAGTGTGAACATTTGCCTCCAAGAGGACAAGAAAAACAGCTAATCTCTCTCAAAAATGTAACCGTAGGTTTTTCTTTGGACCATGTTATTTAATGAAGAGCCATAATTTGTGGAACAGCAGAAGCACCCTCTGGCATATCTAGTTTACATTTCTGTATTTCTTCACTAGTCACTTCCCAAATTTTTATAGAACTGTCTGTCGAAACCTTATTAATAAATGTTTCAGCCGATGAAATATCATAACCATGTAAAACTAAACTGTCAGCTTTTCGCTTTACAGTGCCTCCTACTCCATCCATTGGGCCTTTACCGTGTCCACTTGCAGTGAAGTTCCAACTTATTTCCTATATATTTTTAAAGTACATGGGAATCTTCGTAATAAAAAAATAACAGTTAAATCTATTCCGGTATTGGGACGTTTATTTCTTGGGCTCGTTTTCCAGAAATTTCGGAATATTTTCGGAAATTGAGGCCATATTATTATCCCTATTTAATTCAGTTTGATCAACATTTCTGCTATTCTTCCTTAATTTAATTTTAAAGTTCAAACTCCCAGTAGTTTTTCTTCGATCTTTGTTCTTTTTTTTTGTTTGTTTCCATTTTCACGTACGCCAACTCGCGATCCCGTTTCAATTTTTTCTTTAAATCGATAAATCTTTGCGCCCCCATATAATTCTGAAATAAGATGTCATGTTGTTCACCAAAAACGTTAAAGGGAAATGAACGTCATCTTGGAAACAAAACCGTCAGTTCGGAAACAATTTTACATCTAAGAAACTGTTTCCGTAATGACGTTTCCGAAATGACGAAATCTGACCAAACTATTCCTAGATATCTGATTTATCAACCGAGCAACATGAAATTATGAGGTTATGTTCATGACTAACGATATTACTAAAACAATGTATTAAAAATGCCCAAAGAAGAGAACAGTGTCATAAAAAAACGTTTCCGAATTGATGGGGAATAAAGGTACGCAAACATATTCCGTCTTTCGTTAATTTATTTAAATAATAACATTAAATATTTACAAAAACTTACCTGCATTTCTGAAGTCAACATATCACAACCTTCATTTTAGTGTACATGCGCAGAGATGTGATGTTCATGGGCGCGAAATATTTCAATGTGTTTGTTGAGTTTCCGGAATGATAGGTATCTCTCCGGACATAAAACAATTGCCTATTACAATTTATAATGACGGTTGATCGGGAAAAGTATGCTATATATGGATAGTAGATACTTTGAAAATTGCTTTAATAATAATTTTGATTATTTTAAAATAATTATACAAAAGAATAATACGCTTCAAAAATTATAAATTGAGTTTTGGACAGTTACCGGAATGACGATTTTGATCCTACATACATAAATTATAAAAAATCTCGATTTACAATTATGTCAATTATATTTGTACCAGTTAGATACCCATTTGGGCTTCACTTCGCTGTTTAATTTATGTTTTTAGGCCTAATAGTTTACGAGATATCGGCTTGGACATGCGATTTTCCCGATATAAAAAATTTTACCCTGATAGATCCTATTTTTATAAGTGATCCTAATTTAATAACCGAGGCTGGTACAGTCAATGCAGATTTAATATCAGATCACAGATTAGTATACTGTAAAATAAAAGTTGCTTCTATAAAAGTTGTTCAAAAAATGGTTACATTTCGTGATTTTAAGCAATTCAATTTAGAAAAATTCAAAGAATATTTATCAAATTTTCAGTGGGATAATATTATTTATAGCCCCGATATAGACCTAAAAGTATTAATTTTGACAAATAACATTACAGATCTCTTTTCCATTCATGCACCATTAAAAACCGTTCGGGTTAGTAAACCTCATGCACCTTGGTTAACCGACAATTTAAAATTAATTTTCAATGAACGTGATAAGGCCCTTAATGTTTATAAAAGAAATAAATCTAGTGAGAACTTAAATAACTATAAACATTTGCGTAATTTCGCATTGGCTTCACTTAGGCGAGAAAAAGCAGCATATTTAAATTTTTTTTTACAAAACAAAAACTCTGATAAAGATTTATGGAAAGGTTTAAAAACCCTAAATATTCGTTTTAAAACCAACCCTTCTATACCACAACACTTAGAAAATCCTGAAGAAGCAAATGATTTTTTTGCATCTGTTTTTGTAAAATCTAATAACTGCACGGAAAATATTGATTATTATAACAATACAAAATATGATGCGAATATATATTTTCATTTTAGATTAGTTACAGAAGATGTAAATAAAGTTATCCTATCTTTAAAATCGAATGCTTGTGGACTAGATAAAATATCCTTACATATGGTAAAATTGTGTCTTCCAATAATAACGCCCTACATTACAAACATCATAAACTGTTGCCTGGAGTTAGGTTATTTTCCAATACACTGGAAACAGGCGGTGATCTGTCCTCTGCCTAAAATAAATGATCCACAAACCGTTTCCGATCTACGTCCCATTAGTCTGTTGCCAGTTCTATCCAAAATATTAGAAAGAATAGTACACATTCAGATAGAAGAATATTTATCAGCAAATAACATACTTCCTGCTCACCAATCTGGCTTTCGCAAAGAACATAGTACAACCACATCACTTCTCAATTTATCTGACAATATACTAAGAAATTATGATAGAAAGCTTGCTACAGTGTTAATCTCTTTGGACTTTTCAAAGGCCTTTGATACCATTGATCACGATTTACTTTGTGCCAAATTAAACTTTTATGGCTTTGGGAAAAGAGAAATTATGTTTTTTAAATCCTATTTATTTCATCGATATCAGAGAGTATCTATTTGCGATCAAATATCTTCATCAAAAATTGTTGTTTCTGGAGTGCCGCAGGGGTCAATATTGGGCCCACTCTTGTTTTTAATTTATACGTCGGATTTTATAAAATCTGTGGAAACTGCAAATCTTCAAGCGTACGCAGATGATATACTTCTTCAATATAATTTCGAGGCAATGGAAGTACAAATTAATGAAGAACTTCAGTCTGTTTTTTTCCTATGCAACAAAGCATAATTTGAAGTTAAATCCAAGCAAAACCAGTATGCTCCTATTTTGCTCAGAGACTAAACGGGAAGGTATAAATCAATTATTACGCCTTAATATAAATAACGTACCTTTAATTCTGTCACATGAATCAAAAATACTGGGTGTCATTTTCGACGATGGTCTCAGATTTAAATCTCATGTTGGTAAGCTGCTTCAAAAGTCCTTCGTAAAAATGAAAGTTTTATTTGCTAACAGGCATTTAATAAATTACAAATTTAGGAAAAAACTTTGCGAGTCACTAGTGTTGCCTATTTTCAGTTATTGTGATTTAGTATATTTTCCCTGCTTGGATCAAATGACAAAGAATCGTATACAAAAAGTACAAAATATATGTTGCCGTTTCATTTGCAACTTAAGAAAATTTGATCACATTTCCGCTGCTTTTGCTAATCTTAACTGGCTAAATATGGAAAAAATTGTTAGATACCACTATCATGTTTTTATTCAAAAGCTTCTAATAAATTCGTCACCTGCCTATCTTAAAGAAAAGCTTGTTTTCAGAACTGCCATACACAATTTAAATATCAGATTTCCCAACACACTTACAATGCCCTTACACAGTACGGCTATGTTCACTAGATCATTTAGTTTCAACGCAGTACAAATTTACAACGCTACACCGAATAACTTCAAAGATCTTTCTGTGAATCAGTTCAGGAAAAAAATCAAATCACATCTTTTATCAAATTAGTAATATTGGTTATATGATTGTTATTTATGTATTTATTATATTACTTTCTTTAGTTATCTTTCTTTCTTGGAACAGACAAATATGAAATTTAGTTCTTTAGTTCTTTTTTTTTTTAGGTGCATACTTATTTAATTTATTTTAATTATTTTCAAAACTAGACCAATCTCTTGTGTAGTCTAGTACATGTCTAGCTATAGGTTTTAGGTTAATTTATAGTTTGTATGTTTAGTTAAGTTTTCTTTTTTTTTGTTCTATTTATATGTAATAATATATTAAGCTGTGGCGGTTAAGTGTAAGAGTAGCCCACTGGCTAAACTTCGCCGCGCACACCCCAACATCATTGTCAATTTATATACGTGTATATTGAGTAATATACCTACATGTATACACTAAATAAAGACGATTATTATTATTATTATTATTATTATTACTATCCTTGAATTATGGGGAGGAGCGCCATCTTGTTGGAAATATATTCTCTGTCATAAATGGAAACGCAATTCAGATACACTGTCCTCAATTTAATTTTGCAGAAATCCCAAGTATCTGGCACCAGTCAGGGGTCCTTCAAATATTATTGGATCAATAATTCTACTACCGATCATTC
The DNA here is from genome assembly GCA_029963845.1 of Rhamnusium bicolor. NCBI lineage: Eukaryota > Metazoa > Arthropoda > Insecta > Coleoptera > Cerambycidae > Rhamnusium > Rhamnusium bicolor. The sequence goes on along the minus strand of JANEYF010004478.1, from coordinate 41,290 downwards.
CAAGCCAAACATTGTAACCAAACCGCACTTGAAAGTTAATAAATTTTGATTTTCTTGTGACCAATATTTTGTATTTTGTCGGTTAAATAATTCCAAATTTGTAAACCTAGACTCGTCCGAAAATAAAATCATTCCCAAAAAATCATTGTTTGGCTGCACGTTATTCTGTTATTCCATCCTACGTTCGTAATCATTTTCGTATAAGTGCTGGTGCAATTGGTATTTAAAAGAAGTGTAATGGTATTTGTGCAAAATTCGGCTTACTCTTTGGTGACTGATTTCTAATTCAAACCCAATTTGCCTTAAAGAAACAGTCTTATCAACTTTTACTCGAGCCAAATTATTAATTTCTGTTCCTTCGTCAAAAATGAAATTTTTTTCGGGATCATTGTTGGGCTCACTTCGGAATGGATAAAACAGGTATCCGTTTTTTTAGTAAAAAATAATGGTTAAGTAAGAAATCTGCAATAAGGTTATAATTGAACGAAGTACAAAATAGTTATGACGGATTCTGTTAAACTAAGATAATTGTACCGACTTTTATATTTATGTGTGAAAAAAATTACTGAAATATAACAACATTACTGAATCATATTTATAACTTTAACACCCTGTATCCCAGTAAGTACTAATATTTAACCACTAGTTATTAAGCAAAAAATTAATATTTTCCGCTATATAATTGGCAGGTAAAATATTACCCATTCATTATGAATCACCCTATATAAATGGGGTTTGTTGTCTATCTCATCGTTGAAGTTGACGTGCTAAATGTAAACCTTTGGCAAACATGTTTAACTGGACCATATTGTTAAAATCATTATATCATTTTCTGTCGTTTGAATCCAGAAATAAATGCATTTTTAAAAACAATTTTTGAATATAAATACATCAGATGTAGATAAGTTTTTCCACAAATGGAAAATAATATTTTTAAATACTACCATTAGACATTAAACTCTTCATGCACAGTGAAAAATGAATCTGTAATAAAATTTTAAAACAGTGTAACATATAATGAAGCAGGATTTTTTGATGAAATTAGAAACCTGTCGACTTATTTTCCACCTGATTCTGGAACAGTAAAATGTTTTGCAAATAATTTACAATAGTTTGACAATTATACCATAAAGTATGGGTTATATGCTCCAATGATATGCCATAAGGACCTATTTTTACCAACCGCTACTGCGTGTAGGTGCGGTATGTGCACGTTAAAGTTAGGGATATTTATATCCCTATGTCACAAGTGGGATTTAGCAAAATTTTTATATTATTTGTGTTAGGAATTGCACTGTTTGTATTTTCATTAATAATTTAGTAAAGCATGATATTAACACTGAAGAATAGGAACGAAAACAAACAAATATACAACTATATATAACATTATATCTACGGACACACAGCATGTCAGAGAACCTGTGATTATTTCAATAATGTGTAATATCCAACCTGGCAAGGCATTGCTTACTATACAATAGCACCATGTGGCGGTCTTATGCCGAACGGCGTTCCACCTCCATGAATAATGATCTCTTTGTGTAACAGGTGATCCATTTATACACAGTTAAATATTACGTGTAACATTTCCTTCTGGGAATCTTTTCATAAAATCCTTAAGTGGTGTCGGTTTTAGTACTTTATTTTCCCATAAACTTAGATTTATTGCAGCTGATGCTGGTGAATGGCAATATGGAACTTGCATGATATTAAAAAAATGGTTTATATCATGATAAATTCATTCGACAAATGATGGAAGCGGAGAACTAAATATAATATTTCTTGTTCCCGGAAAAAATACTGTTCCTCTGAACTGAGCTAGCGAGAAATAAATTTGATTGATCGCTTATATCTAGAATAGTACATATGTATGTGGTGTTTTAACAAACGAAAATGACAACTCGTAAACATTTCAGTTGGTCTTTATTAAAAATGAAAGTTTTTCTCATTGTGTTGAATTTTCGTACACCAACATTGTCTTTAATTAATACTTTAAATGTCTCCAACGGTCTAATTATGGTTTCAGAACGTATAATAGAAAAGTGAATGCCAACGATCTAATTATGATTTCAGAACGTATAATTGAAAAGTGAATGCCATTTATGGTTTCCGTCATTTAACACATAAATGATCACTCATGGTGAAAATGCCATGAAGGAATTGATCATGCATAAAATTACATGCAAAAAGATTTTTTTCATATGGTAATGGAAATGTAAAAGTTCTTTTCTTATTTGTAGGTAAGTTCTTGTATAACTCTGTGTTAGGGTATGTTGCCTCCTCTGCTATCCAATTAGCCACAGCGTTTATTCTAAACTTTTTTTCTGTCATCAATCATCAATTTCTTTAACTATCTCAGAAATTTTGTCTCTGTAGCAGTGTGAACACTTTACAAATATAAGTCGTTTGTCTATTTTTTTGTTTGTATTTTTCTTACTTAGTAGTATAATGTTCTCAAAATAAACAAAGGCTTTTAAATTCAAATGCTGAAATTTTAAATCAAAACTTCTCTTAATGGGTGTTATCTGCCTATTATTTTCAGTCCCTTTTCCTTTGTGTAATTTTTCTGCATTCTTCAGGTGGAACTCTTCTCAACTATTCCTACTGCTTGTCTACTAATCATTCATTTGCATTTTTAATAACCCCAGTCAATGACCTTGCTCACTGCCACTGATTCACCCTCCAAAAACGTTCTCACTCAATAAATATTTGACAGGCTGATCTGTCTAAATTCGACAAATCGATTTATTGTACTTCACTGACAGCTAATTTGACACCCAAAGTCATACTTAATAATGAAATACTGTAAATGTTAGATTCTGGTATTAGTTTCTTGCCAGTCCTCACTGACAACTTAAGCATAAAGTTGTGCAAAAATTATGATGCAGGAATCACCATCCACTAATATCTTGGTGAAGACAAAGGAAAGAGGCCATGATGAGAAGAAATACCAAGCAAGATTATGGAAATAATTTAACCAAAAAGTTGGTGCATGTTCAAACAATACGACTTCATCTTAGGCTTTTAAACGCTTGGGCTCGAAGTTTAATTGAAAAAGTAGTTATCTTATCGTTGTCGTTACCTAAGGTGGAATAAAGGACCTGCGTTAAATATTCCTGCACCTACTCCTGCTAATCCATGATTTCCATTAACTGAGAACACAAACTCCTGAATAATTTACATGTCATTTTGAGTATTATTTTGTCATTCTAAAGCTCGATCTTGTTAACATTGATTGGAATATGTCCATGATTTAAAAAGATGTTTTGTTACTGTGAGTTTAAGATTATTTTTCCCATTTTTAAATCTTTGAAGTAAAATATTTCGAAAACTACTCTGAACCATCCCACTTTTTTATACCAGCATATGCAGAAGATCGTCCTTTATACGAATCCATAAAAGATTTTATAGTTTGCCATTTAAAAAAATTGTGATTATGTCATAGCTCCAGAACAAAACAAAATCAACGAATGCCATTATTTATCAGAAAAGATGCTTTTTTGAAAAACTAAATTGTCTGAGGATTTTTTCCGGAAAATCTTCCTGGAATGTTTTATTGAATTTGTTCCCTACATTATCACCACACTGTATGATGTTTTGGTGTGTTGTGGAAAACTATGTCAGTGTTAGCTTTACATCAAAGGTTTCAATCCACTTCAGGAAGCAGCAATTTTAAACTTTAAAACTTACAAAAATTGTAAAAAAAAATTATGTAATACATTTTTGAATAATACAAATAAAAAAATGCGTATTAACATAAATATTTTTCTTTAATTATGGCAAAAAATTATTATGTTGTAAACACGTCACAATGTTACCGGTGGACTTTGTAAATTTTTCCCTTGTAATTGTGGACTTAATTGTTTCCTCCATGTATGGGCATTTTTTAAATGTAAATTCGAAGCTATTCTATCAGTTTTTCCCATGACTGATATGATCAGTCGATAGGTTCTAATATGATCTAAAAGGTGGCACTCAAAGACTCAAATCACAAAATTGAGAAGAATGGACTGTTTTTTTTTAGTTTCCTCTGTACCCTTCATATGAAATATTAAGTATTACTATTGTTCATAATGTACATATTTTTTATTTAAATTAATGAATAAACTCTTTAACAATTGATGAGGAAAGAATGTTCATCATAATATTTTTTATAGATCGTTCTTTACAGATAATCAATCAGTTGTAATCGTTCCTGCAATATATCAATACAAACATAAAACTGTTTTGCCAAACAATATATTTTCGTTTCTTTTATATAGTGTACAAGAAGATCACGGTGATGAATGTCTGCAAACATATGCCAATATTTTGACAAATGATCTGCTTGATACAAAAGGGTACGCAATATCGTGCGGGCCAATACAGAGTTTGAGTGGGTAATATTTTAAAGAATATCGAAACCGCTGTTTTGCATATTTCCAGTGGTTTCTTTTAAATATATATTTGTGTGCTCTAGTTTATAACAGGACATTTTTTTAGGAGAGGATTTCGTTTGCTAGTAAAATATTTTTATTCTAGAACCACTGGATAAAGAATCGTGTAGGTTTTGTTAATAAAAATATACCTCCTCTACAAAAGGTAAACATACCTTTTTTTAACGTAAATGTAGTTTTTTCATATTAAGAGTGTCGAATTTTACTATTTTAACATTGAAAGATAATACAAGACAGCGTATATTAAATTAATTTTAATTTCATTTGTCAAAATCTTGAAATTCTACCCGATATTTAATTTTAGTTTGAATTTATTTAGATTTGTAATAGTTTTAATATGCTGTGATAAAGATCTCTACCCCTTATTTACAGAGGACCTATAAAATGGAGGTTGATATGTGTCCTTATTTCTTGTATTATGTGTGTGGATTTTTGATGGTGTCACCAAATTACATTTCCTTTTAAATATTACCAATTATAAGAGATATATGTATGTGCAGGTAAGTTATAGTGAAGATTTGTAATAATTTAAAGGAATTGCAACATGAGTGATATCTACTTGGGACACATGTGGTATGGATGGCACGCTTTTGAATAAAAAATGTACTGTCTACATTTGTTGAATTTTCCCAAAACTCAGTCCCATATTGCAAGATGGAATAGAAGTACGCATAGTATATTAGCTGCATCAAAACCGATACATTTTTTTTTTATAGTTTCTATGACAAAAAAATGTCATCCACAAATGTTAACGTGGGCTTGAAATAACATGTTGTCGGTCTTATTCCAGATTAAGAAATACTTGTAATTTGTTAGATGTGAGCCAGTCAGATATTTTGATTTTCATTTGTACTGTTATGATTAAATTATTGATGCTATAGTAAAATACTGAGGTACTCCATATTTGATACTTTTTTGGATGGGGTGATATTTTTTGCGTAAGGGATTATTATGCAAGTAATCCCTACTAATATTTGACTGTTTTCGAGGTATGATTTAAATCAGTTGTTTGTTATTTCTCTAGTTCTATAGCCATTCAATTTATTTAATAGAACAGAACGATCCTTGTAATCAAACGTCACGAAATATTTCAGGAGGCAGTGTCTTCTATTATTTTATTATGTCATCTAGAAGTTCAAAGTAGCATCTTGTGTGCTGCAATTTTTGTCGAATCGATTCTGAAAATCTATAAGGATGTTTTTACTTTCTATATGTTCTAAAAGTTATTCTTTTACAACAGCTTCTAGTATTTTTAAAGGTGCGGTTAGTAAAGGAATAGGCCTGTACTCACATGTAATAAACACACACCACAACGTAAGGTTTATGATCCTATGCTTGCTGGCATTAAACCGTTAATCCAATACACTTGTATGTTCCAAGCCAGTGAAGTTAATTGTGAGATTTATGTCTCTTTATATAAACAAAATATTTATTGAAAATAGTTATTTTAAAGTTTAAATTTTTTCATCTTTTAAGTAAAGAGAGAATCGTTTCAAAAAATTTCCAGGCTTTCCCTGACTTGAAATATCACAATAGGACTCTTCTTGATCCAGAATATAAAAAGAAATGTTTTGGTCAGAACAGTTAACAAGATTTTAATACAGGTTTACTTTGGATGAATTCAATGAACCGTGCTTGTCTTACATGTCTGGTTTGTTCTTTCTAGCAAATACAATAGCGTTTTAAAAGATTTGCTTTACGATAAATTAAATCTTTAATAAAGATTTGCAGAAGAAAGTCACGTCCATCGTGCGTTGTACATTTAAATGAGAAACAAATTATCATTTCTTTTTATAATATGAATTATATTCTTTTTGGTACAATGTAGTCTGATGTTATCACCATAAAACTTGAGGAATATTATTTTTATATCAATTTTAATACATTTTTCGCCGTCTGGGAGAATTTGTTGACATTTAGCAATACTTCAACGTTTTAAATGGAGTCAAGTGCTGCTATAGGAGATGTGATTTAGTTCAAATATCGACAGTTCTGAAAAACAGCCTGACGGATCGTACACAGTTTTATTTGAGATTTCAAGCAAAGGACATAAATCACTTGTCTCTAATTTATCCTCGAGTCATTCCTTTGTCCAAATTCGTGTTCGAAGATTTTAACTACCCACGCAATTTTAATTACTATTATTTAAAGAAAATTTTACGATAAAAATTGCTTCACATAACTACTTAACTTATTTAGAAATAAAGATTTATAATTTAATTATTGATTCTTTTTTAGTTAATAATAATATTGTCCCTGTTAGAGCAACTAACAGACAAAAAGCTAATAGAACTATGAAGGATTTTAAAAAATTTTACATTTTATTCGCTTCGTATCATTTCTAGAAAATATAATAAATTAATTATTTATTTGGAAATTATGTAAGCATCATCTCAACCCTAATAATATTATAACAATAAACTACCTTTCCTTATTTTACACTGTCATTCTAAACGGAATGTTTCTATTGGTACGTTTACGTAAGGATAAATCTAGCCGACTTGTCCCATTATGTCGGCCGTTGATTGTGAAATGTGTGAAATAAACCAAGATGAAAAAATATCAAATGATCCAAAGTTGATATACAGGGTGAAACAAAAAGGTCCTAAATATTCAAATTACTTTAACAGACAAGAAAAGTTCACACGAAACTCCTTTTATAAGCAGCATTAAGCATTTAAAAAACGTCGGAAAAACAAAATGTTATTATTAACGTATGAACTTGAAACTCACATCAATAAATTATTGTGTAATAACGTTGATTCGGAATCCTATTTTATTAAATCTGTGGCGAAATTATTTCAACTATTTGAAAATATTGAAAAGCCAACTAAGGATTATATTCTAAAAGATTTCTTTATCATAATTAGGGGATCTAACGATTTAAATATTAACCAAGTACCTTTCTTTAGATTCATCTGTAATAAACTGAAACTATGTACATCACAAACAAACATCATAATTACATCAATACCGTACCAGAAATAGATAAAAGATAAGCTTATATTAAAATACAATTCCAAATTAAACACGTTTCTATGCAAGTTTAATAATTGTATGGAAGAGAAAATTAATTGTGCTGAAATAAACAATAACGCCACAAGAAATATACTAGTACTTCAGCTGCACAAACTCAAATAAAAATCTTACAATTTATTCCTATGGTTAATAGAGACACCTTTCTCAATTACGGGAAATACTGCTTCAAATACCACTAGATGTCAATCAGAAGCGTGGACAGAAGAGGATAATCCTACGGATAATATTGCTTCAAATATCATTAGATGTCAACCAGAAGCATCGACAGAGAAGGATGATCCTATAAGTGTCTCGACAAGTCCATAATTAGTGATAGTGTAAGTGATGGTGCGCGTAATAGTGACGACAATACAAACTGATTTTTTTAACGGTAATTTCAGAAACACGACATTAATATAGTACATCAAAGAGTTCAGTGTTTAAGCAATAAGCTTCATCAATTTGATGTGTTTCTTAATAGTGAAAACTGTGACATATTTTGTGTAACAGCAAGGGTAAAAGAGGATCAAATAACATCTTTCTCAGTTACGGGAAATACTGCTTCAAGTACCACTAGATGTCAACCAGAATCGTCGACAGAAGAGGATAATCCTACGGAAAATATTGCTTCAAATATCATTAGATGTCAACTAGAAGCATCGACAGAGAAGGATGATCCTATGTGTGTCTCGACAAATGAGTCCATAATTAATGACAGTGTAAGTGATGGTGCGCGTAACTGTGACGACAATACAAACTGATTTTTTTTAACGTTAATTTCAGAAACACAACATTAATATAGTACATCAAAAAGTTCAGTGTTTAAGAAATAAGCTTCATCAATTTGATCTGTTTCTTAATAATGAAAACTGTGACATATTTTGTGTAATATTAGATGTTAACTAGAAGCATCGACAGATAAGGATGATCCTATGAGTGTCTCGACAAATGAGTCCATAATTAGTGACAACGTAAGTGATGGTGCGCATAATAGTGACTACAATACAAACAAATTTTTTTAACGTTAATTTCAGAAACACAACATTAATACAGTACATCAAAAAGTTCAGTGTTCAGAGGATAATCCTACGGAAAATATTGCTTCAAATATCATTAGATGTCAACTAGAAGCATCGACAGAGAAGGATGATCCTATGAGTGTCTCGACAAATGAGTCCATAATTAATGACAGTGTAAGTGATGGTGCGCGTAACTGTGACGACAATACAAACTGATTTTTTTTAACGTTAATTTCAGAAACACAACATTAATATAGTACATCAAAAAGTTCAGTGTTTAAGAAATAAGCTTCATCAATTTGATCTGTTTCTTAATAATGAAAACTGTGACATATTTTGTGTAATATTAGATGTTAACTAGAAGCATCGACAGAGAAGGATGATCCTATGAGTGTCTCGACAAATGAGTCCATAATTAATGACAGTGTAAGTGATGGTGCGCGTAACTGTGACGACAATACAAACTGATTTTTTTAACGTTAATTTCAGAAACACAACATTAATATAGTACATCAAAAAGTTCAGTGTTTAAGAAATAAGCTTCATCAATTTGATCTGTTTCTTAATAATGAAAACTGTGACATATTTTGTGTAATATTAGATGTTAACTAGAAGCATCGACAGAGAAGGATGATCCTATGAGTGTCTCGACAAATGAGTCCATAATTAATGACAGTGTAAGTGATGGTGCGCGTAACTGTGACGACAATACAAACTGATTTTTTTAACGTTAATTTCAGAAACACAACATTAATATAGTACATCAAAAAGTTCAGTGTTTAAGAAATAAGCTTCATCAATTTGATCTGTTTCTTAATAATGAAAACTGTGACATATTTTGTGTAATATTAGATGTTAACTAGAAGCATCGACAGAGAAGGATGATCCTATGAGTGTCTCGACAAATGAGTCCATAATTAATGACAGTGTAAGTGATGGTGCGCGTAACTGTGACGACAATACAAACTGATTTTTTTTAACGTTAATTTCAGAAACACAACATTAATATAGTACATCAAAAAGTTCAGTGTTTAAGAAATAAGCTTCATCAATTTGATCTGTTTCTTAATAATGAAAACTGTGACATATTTTGTGTAATATTAGATGTTAACTAGAAGCATCGACAGAGAAGGATGATCCTATGAGTGTCTCGACAAATGAGTCCATAATTAATGACAGTGTAAGTGATGGTGCGCGTAACTGTGACGACAATACAAACTGATTTTTTTTAACGTTAATTTCAGAAACACAACATTAATATAGTACATCAAAAAGTTCAGTGTTTAAGAAATAAGCTTCATCAATTTGATGTGTTTCTTAATAATGAAAACTGTGACATATTTTGCGTAACAGCATGAGTAAAAGAGGATCAAATAACATCTATAAAAATGGATAAATTAAGGAATAAGCAACAATATTATTGAATAAAGAATAATGTTTATCCCATTGCTCTGTAGATTTTGGTACAACGTGGTTGCCGATGTTAAATGAAGAATTGAACAAAATTAATATTGTATAATTTTTAAATATCAAGAGTTCTATGTAAGTATCTATGGATATTACATAAACAAATAATATATTTGTCTTTTACGCTTGATATATTCTAAAAAAGGGTAAATAACTTTGAAAAAGGAAACAGATTCGTTTTCCGGAAACATTATTTTTGGGTCTTACATTACTTGTTAAAAAACACCCTTTGACTAATCTTTTGAGGTAGAGTCACAACCGCAGAGGTTTATTTTTCCAGTAACATACTGGGTAACTAACTACATTTTTAGATAACGAAGAATTATTCATGTGGTAGTCCCAAAAATAGGAAAGAAAAATTTAGAAAATGCCACAAATAACGTTCAGACAATATGTATTTGAGGTGTTAAGTTTAATTTATTGTCTACCTAAAAGTTTCATATTAGCGCATTCAGATAAGAACGATAGTGTAAAATATGGGAAATTATAGGTAGTTTATTGTTACCATACTAGGTTTGAAAAGATGCTGACGTAATAACCAAAATAATCAATTTATTGTTTTTCTAAAAACAAACATTGTGAAGTATTTGATATATTGCAAAGCAAAATTGAAGCAGACTACACAAATCGTCTATAGTAATCATTAGATAATTGCTCAATAATTAATTAAACATGATTTATGTATTAAAAGTTATTTCATGTTACATGTTAAAAGCTTCCCGGAGAACAATGGCCATTCTCCAACGAGAATTTTAAAATATTTTTAAAAGGAAATATAGGTCGTCCAATTTGTAGACAAACGATGTACCATAAAAAAATAACAAAACCGTGTTGGCTGTACTTTGACGTGACAAGTATTTTGCTATAAAAATACGCCCAGAGCTTAATTTTTCCTTTTATTTCCCCGTCAAAAATAAATCGTTGTAATCTAATACGAATAAACAAAACAAAACAGACTTCCAACTACCAACAAATAAAATATACTGCAAACATTATCCTGAAATATTCACTAAAAGGAACAATAATTTCTCTTTGTGCGTCGCAGGTGGGCCTCTACAGGGGATGTGTAGGAGCAACGTTATAATAAAATTTGGAGACAAAACACATGTAGAGCTCTGTTTTCATGCGTGTAATGTAAATAATGTCATTATACCTACCACGGCAGACATTCTTTGCTTTTATTTTATGATGAAACAATTCCCTTTGAAGCGTTTACTGGATAAATGCAATTTTTCGAGTAATCTAAAATTTAAGCCCTTTTAAATATGTTAAAGGGAACCAGATTAATTAAATGGGAATTGTAGCCGACAACAAGATACATTTTAATACACTGGATCATATAAATGTATAGATAATAGAGGGTTAATTCGAGAAGCGGCACCCTTTCTTTATATCTTCGAAATTGGTTAAAATTAAAAATGTTAATTTTATGTTGTTACATCAAAAAAAAAATTAAATGTTTTAACAGATGTGATGTCTCCAGCTATCAACCAGCTTCATTTTTTGAACAGTGAAACGAATTTTTTCCGCAGTAAAACGTTCTATATATATTTCTTCTAGAGCATCGCTACATACATTTTTTTTTTAATTTCCATTTAAGGCATAATTTTGTAACAATATATAGGTGGTTATATACAGCACTCAACACGCGTTTCACCAACCACGTTGGCATCATCTGGAGATGATTAAAACAGATTTAATAGTATCATCAGCATCAGTATCATCATAAGCATTTAATAGTATCTCTAACCGTTTTTTAAATATTAAGAGCTTTTTGACTGGAACAAAATTTCGTAACCATACAACAATAATAAAGGCAATTTTACTTGTAATTTTGCAATTACTGTCTTATTTTGACCCCTGCCCACTACAATTTGGCCCTAACAATAGTATTATTTCTAACACAGGGCACCTTAACCACAGCTAACTACGATGTTATAAAAACTTCATACTGTATGGTAGGTACGAGGTTAAATTCACAGAGCTATTGACATTTCGAAAACGGTTAGAGATATCACAAAAGTGGTTTATGCATTTTTGATAGATAATTGATTGTTCTCTTGAACGCAACCAAAATATATTGGGAGATTCAAAATTCATTTCCAGCGAAACCGGAAGTGATATAAACAACTGAATATGTAGTGTACTGTTTATTACCAATTGGACGTATTTACATGTATGGGTATTGTCAATATAAACTACTTACCAGAGTAAATAAATAAATAAATAAACACAACATATAATAGAATATAATTACATCCAGTCACAGTTCACAAATCAGACACAGGAAGTTTGGGTGCCATAATATGAGGTCCATTGGAAGTTTGAACTAATTGACAAGAATCAATGAACAAGTTTTTTGCCTGACGCGTTTAATAAAAATTTTTATCTTTACACCGGAAAAACTAATTTGTGTTTTGTTTTATATAAACATAGCACGCAAAGATATAACACCGATGGAACCATCAGTATACATAGGTTCTTAAATAACTCTTTACACGAAATTTGACTAGGCACTTTAGAAATGATTCTGATAATTCCTTCAAAAGGTCTGAAACGGTAGTATCATTGCCCCAGCACAAAATAAAATAATTTAGCCTGGACTGCACAGACGGATAATAAAAAGATATTACTACTTCTAGATCGACAGAGAACACCGTAGGAATTTAACTTTATGTGACTGAATTAGTAAATTGCCGTTAATTTTAACTAACATGCATTTGTCAGCGTTATATCTCTTACTAGTAAACATTACAGTGTGAGATTTTGAGCATGTTATTTATGGAATCCTGGGCCTAGTTTTGTAAGGAAAGAAACATGTGATTACTGAGGTATCATCTGCAAATAAAGTTAGAAGTTGCTGACTCACATTAGAAGCTATGTCATTTACGAAAATGAAGAAAAGGAGAGGCCCTAGGACACTACCTTGAGGTACTTCCCTATTAATATTTAAGTTAGACGTCTCGGCTAGTCTGTAGTTCACGTTTCATGAGACATTCTGTACTCGGCTTGATAAATACGAGTTTAAACGTTTATGCGCTGGTCCTCTGACACCATATCTGTAAAATTTGCTGCGTACGAGCTGTTAGTTCAGGGTGTCAAAAGCTTTGGATGGTGTCATAAAATATAGTACTTGGTTTATTTTTTCATCAATAGTATTTAATATATGAGTATAGAAATGATAAATCGCATCTCGAGTTGATCGGCCTTGTCGTAATCCAAATTGATTGTTGCTTAAGATATTGTTTCTATTAAAAAAATGATACAAGTCGTGAATGAAAAATGTTTTCATATATTTTGGAAAACATCGACAATATCGAAATAGGCCGATAGTTACATGTTTGCTCAGAGTCACCTTTTTTATGAATTGCTATTACTTTTACAATTTTTAGTTCTTCGGGGAAATACCATGGATAAAAGATATATTTATGAGGTAAGCTAGGGGTACTAAATACCTAGAATATTTTTTCAAAATAGACCAAGATATGCCATCATAACCACACGAAATTTTCTGAGTTACTTCTTTTATTATATATGGGATTGGTTCCACTAAAACCGTATAACAAAAAATACAATAATCCGCAATTTAGATTTTTTTGAAAAAAATAGGTTTTTCGGGCATAACTTTTTTGTTTCATCTTGAATTGTTTCTATCTTGGCCGTATCGGATTCCTCGAAAAAAACTACATCACATTAGTTTTTGAACCACGAATTTGTCTTCAAAATTACCGAGAAAATTGCGAGTAACATCTTAACTTAGTCTAATATGAATTACTTAGTCTAATACGAATTACTGGAAAGCAAATGAATAAATATATTTGAGTGCACCCAGTGAGGCATTTAATTAGATACTCTTAACTAAAATTCATGTCAATTTATTTAACCACTTTAACAAAAGTAAATCAACTAAATGCCAGAACATCTAACACGGCTATATTATTAAATTATCTCTAACGTTGCTGTATTTACATAAATTCCCTCGGTTGCTATCATTTAATGAAATTGATAATGTAAAACCGTGTGTTAGACTTCATGTACATCTATATCCTATGAAATATTCATTTTAAGTAAACGTCTGTATTTAAGGATATGTCTATGTTTTGTGTCCACCTACCACTTGAAAACCTCAAATTGTCGTGTGATTCATTGTTAAGCTACATGATAAAACCAGACTTACCGCCCGCTGAAGACAATGAACGATATCCCACCGTGTAAAGGAATACATTATGGACCTATATATGTATCAACCGCCCGACATGCTCCGTTCTGAAGTTGGTAAATAAATGTGTGCCACCCATCACTACCCTTCATCGATAATCAGTTTTGAGGTAAAACATTATTCGCCTTCTTCCTTGTACAACGCGGAAACTGGACGTGCCAGTGTGTCAAATAATATCGAGCCATTTATGTTTAGCCATATCACAGTTGCATAAACTTACAAACAATATCCTTTGCAGGTCATTGTGGGTGTGTGTAAACTATTTCCCTCTGCTACTGATATAATGGTGAAAGGGAATAATCGTCAGTTTCGACTATTACGAAGCGAATTATATAATCCTCCATATTTTAAAATGTACAGAAAGTAATATTTCCTTTTAAAACTAAATCACCTATAATTGGAGAGATATATGCAGCAAGGAATTAACCCACAATATTCTACTTTTCGAGATGTTTACGTAGATTTGCGTTTTGGTTAAATTCCTCAAAACTATAATCCATGTGTATTGGTGCCATGTTGCATATATACGTCCAATCATACGATTTGATGTAAAATATGAGCTTATTATTATAAAATGTTCTTTGGGAGATTTTAGAATAATATTGTCAACAGTTTCCATTGTGTTGAGTTGTATTTCATTAGATTATAATGTTGAAAAATTTTGTTATTAAAATGTTGTTAAGGAGTAAAATAAGTTGTATTTACTTTCACCTCTATTAAAATTAGTTAGTTCCAACATAAGTATTTTTCTGGACTATTACATCTCCAATTTTACAAACTGCCTACATGCCAGGTTTTAAGCCCACACCTTCTAGATAAAAATAAATTAAAACAAAGGGAAAGGAAAAGTAACAAACTTAATACGTTTGAAGAAGATTAAAATAAATTCACATCGTGGATTGAATAAATAAACGTGTACAACCTCTGTTGTAACTGACAATAAAAGAAATTATTCTGACTTCTCAGGAAATAATATTATCCCAATTTTATCAGACCTTAATTAACCAAATCTTCTACCCTATCCTTACTTGAATAAAAATATTTACATTTCTCCGCCACAATATACACACGGGTTGCTTTGAAAGGGCACTATCCCTAAACAGTGTCACGTTCTAGTACTTCTTAATAGGCAACTACTATTTGCCTTAGCAAATAGTAGTTGCCTATTAGTCTTATATAACCAGTTTTGTGCAAAAACAGTTCCATTTTTATCAAAGTAAATTAATAAATTTGTTCAGAACTTTTAATCTAAATGAAGATAAAATATGAATGTATACAGTAGTTATAATATATTATCTAGACAATATAAATTTTATCTAGATATGGTAACAGATACTTCTCCTAAATACCATGTATGTGACAAGTCATCTTAATTAATTTAAGTTGCCGAAAACATCTTATACTTTCACAAATTATATTTGGTGTATAACTAATTTAGGGGTTAATCTAACCTCATGTTCAGACACATAAAAAGAAAACATACGAATATAGCTTTGTATATAATGTAAAAATCATTATGTAAAACGACAATAAATTGTTTGTTAACTTACAACTTTCTTTAAGGAGTAGGTAGATTGAGACCCTAGAATACTAAATTTGATATGTAGTTCTGTCTTATTCTACGTCACAACTTGGGAGTAACGAGTAAAAATTGTTATAACCAGTGGCGGATATATGCCTTTGAAAAGGCAAAATCCCGCCGCCACTGCGCTTTTTTTTGCAAATTAATTGCTGTTTTTAAATGTTTTATTCAGATTTCAAAAAAAGTATCCTTGTATTTTTAGCGAAATTAAACGTTGTGTCCGAGATATTCTTTAATAAGTTTGTGAACAATGACACACGAAGAACGCTGAACACCCCATCGATATATCATGTCACGAAACTGTCCAGTCTGAATATATTCTAGTAAGCTTCAATGTTGTATTGTTCACAAACGCACCCATGGACAAGTCGCTCGAAATTATGAAACCAAACTATCATCCAGTGGAGCACATCTTCAATTTAACTTAACGTTGTTTAACAACATCGACTTCACATACAACGACCAGCGTTACTGAAAAATCGAGGGAGCACCGATGGGTTCATCTCTATCTCCAGTTATTGCTAATCGTTTCATGGAGGAGTAAAAAATTTGAGCTCTACAATCTGCACCACTTAAACCGTAACTCTGGTTAAGGTATATCGAAGACACGTTTATAATGTGAACTTATGGAAAATAGAATCTAAATAGTTTCCTAAACTACCTGAACAACAGTCACGACAATATTAAGTTCATGATGAAAGTTAGGTTAGGTTTTTGCGAGTGGGTCCTTGCGGACCCTCCACTGTGGCCATCAGCAGGCTTATTCATGGAGGTAGAAACAGTTGGATAACTCCTGGATGTGCAAGTGAAAAGAAACAGGATGGAAGCCTTTTTGCGTTTTGCGTTTTACGTTTCAAGTTTCTATTGGCGACGCAGAATTTGAATCACAGATGGGAGGGAGGAAGTTGATTATTATCAACTTTTTTCGTTATGTTCAGTTGCGATTTCACACCATACCATTGAGAAGACGAATTCATAGAGGCAGATCAGAACTATAGGGCTTGGAGTTTATGTAAATACCTTTTTTGCCCTTGGTTTTAATTAATTAGTAGTGTAGTACATTTAACGTCTTCATCTGCCAAAAACTATTAGAACTCATATTGGAGAAAATAATTAAAAACACAGAACAGTAAAAACAGAGTATGCTGTATGTTTACGTAAACGTAAACAAACTAACAACCAAGTGTCCAAACCTGTCATTGCCAATGCTCTGTCGGCCTGCGATCTAACATAAAAATATACTTAAAAGTTAAAAAAGCGAAAAAGTTTCATTTGTGACGTTCTCGTCTTTACCAATTTTTACCTTTACTTTTACCAATTTAGATTTGTTGAAACATAAAACGCAAAACGTCTGATTGGGAACCCAGCTTAATAATTCAATACATATGTTGTATATACACTATTGGACTCCATTTCTTGCAAAACCTGGGTTTAATAGTAAAGATAGTCATGAAATAATAGAAAACTGGTAAACAAATACAGTTAGTTGCCCCGCGTTATTTATTCCTGCGTCTCCAGTCCCCGGCTGAATTCGATGTAAAAGGCGCCCTTAGTGGCAACGAAGCAGTATACAGTCAATTCTCCCGCATATTTAAACTCTGATTGTCTTACTTTTTATCGCATTAAATGCAGGTTTTTTGCATGAATTCGAGTCCAATAATGCATACTATATACTACCAGTTATATATTATATGTATGTATTCAGTGTTAAACTTTAATTATAAAACTGCTGTAACTGAGAAAAAAGGAAATTGGAACTTCTGTTAGAGAGTAAACGTGTTACTAGATCTGAAGGAGATTAAAATAAATTGGAATCATGAAAAGAATAAATAATATCTAACATTCGACTCACGCAAAAACATATTTTTCTTAGTACATAATATTTTAGCTAATTTTGCAGCATCCTATACATAAATTAACCTAACTTCCTACTCTATTTTCTATTTGATAAAAACGTCCATTTAATTTTAGCTCTTAAGCAGAATACTTCGGAATTTTTTGTTAGAAATCCAATTTTATCTGTTTACACCACAATAAATACATAGACGCGTTTGAAAGGGCAACGTTACACAAATCCAAAGACGAAGAGAAGAGATTTATCAGCCGTGGCTTTTAGATAAGATTGGTTTAAGCAGCTATGTTCTTTTATCGCTCCTGACTAATCCACTTTGAATTTTATCTATTTCAAGGATTTCCTCTGATATACGGCGAAGCCCAATAGAAATAAATTAAAATGTTACAAGTTGTGAACTATTCCGAGATTTGGTGAGGAGTTGTAAGATATGAGTTACATATAGTTTATTCGTTTTTGTTAATCATTTGCTTTCTGAAATTGCAGTCTTGCTTTTTTGAACTTATACAGGGTGTCCCATAGGTAGTTTTGTACATAAACATTATAAACCAGTTCATAAATGAGCTACAACCCCTTATAAGGGTTATACCCCCTTAAAGGGGGCAAGTACATAGTTATTTGCCAATAAATTTGAAACGTCTTTGTGTTGCAAAATTCAATTTGGACCATTTATTAGTCTTATAAGGTTAAATTTTGTCAAATTTTTATCTAAATATTTTTATTTGTTAAAGTAGGTAGTTACGAAGAGGGTATGGGTGGTATTTCCCCATAATTTTTTTGCCTTATTGTTTTTAACATTTAAAACGAAAAAATGCGCCAATCTGAAGAGTAGTGTGGTTTGGGTTACATTCAGCGAGAGCAACATTTCAGAGAATATTGGTCAAACTAATAGTACCAGAAATGGAACCGAACGCCTTTGCCTACCTCGATGATATTATTTTAGGAGAGACTTTCGAGATTGCATAGAAATGGTGCTCTTACCAAATTTCGATGGGAGCCATCGCTTGGGAGTTATTTGCATTTTATTTTTGCAATACAGGATACAGGAGAGGTATTCAATAATAGACATACCTCTACAAATAATTCCACAATATTTCCAACTATTGTTTCGTACGGCAATATAAAATATCTCTATCAAATAATTCCATTTAAGGCCAAAAAAGATATTATTTCTGTTTACAATAATTTTTTAATTAATATTATTTTATGTTTGTGTCTTTATTAAGTTCAGAACATGATAAAGAATAAAAGGTATGTTGGTTATTTATAACCATTTGCCAGGGATTTGAAGTTATTTGCTACTAAATTTAAGAATTTTCAATTAATTATTCTAGCTATACATTGCTACCTACTTCCTTTCCCTGAGAGGGCTTCGGAAGGTAGCTACCCGGATCTCGTTATTTGTTTGGAGGCTGGGTCGTGTTTCGATTATAAAAAAAACTTAAAAAAAGACAAAAAAAAGGGCGCCAGTAACCATTTGTAATAAAAACACCTATGCCCAAAAGTAAAGATTTCTTAACTTGCAACTGTGGCTACTCAGTGGCCTTAAAATCATTCATAGGTATTTAAAATCAGAAATCACCATATAAGTATTTATTGTGAAATTTAATATAAAAATGTATAAGGAATTATGTAGGTATCTCAAATGGTGTTACACGATACAGCTTGACTGTAACCTGGCAGAATTAGCTAATTCCTCACATTAAAAAAATACAAATATGTTATAAACTGAAGGCTTCAAGTAAAATTTGGTTGGCTGGAGGCCAAAAAGAAAATGTTTATTCAGCTGAAGGCCTAAAAACAATCAACCAAACGTCGAAAAATGAGTGTTCTTCCGAAGGTTTAGACGTCTCACCCTACATGGGTCACCACATGTACAGCCGTTCCGCACTGCTATGCTGATCGTGATATTTAGGAAACCAATAGTGTAACCAATCTTCACACAACGAAGGTTCAAACTCCAACGGGTGAATCCAAATGGTGCATCCAACCAAGGATGAAAAATATTGAGATCCAAGAACTTAGTTACGGTCCATGAGAGTAAGTAGCTCAGTAAACAGGTTAGGTTCCATATTCCATAAAACTAATCCCAGCCTCAAATTAATAAAGTAAGTAAGTAAGGTCCATAATAAAACTCCAACTACCTGAAAAGGCCCAGTATTAATTCACTTGTCATGATAATTTGAATCGGGGCACTCAAAGGTGCGTTATGTGTTTGTGTCTATCCTTTTCTAAAAAATTCCTCACTTTTTATATAATTTTTTTTGTTCCATTGAACATTCTTAAAATTTTACCCTTAACAAGACACAATAAAATTTCGGGCGTGGTTACCCACATCACTCCTAACGGTTAAGTTAATTAAACTTTAATTAATAATTTCTTACAACAAAATGCAAAATTAAATATTTAAATGACCCGCGACCTTGAGGAAAACATGTGACATACTACAAATGCCTGTAATTTCATTTACCTGACAAATAAAATACAGAACTAAACCAATCAACAATTATATGATGCTTGTTAATAATAAAGGATTAATTTCAATTTACCTTAGCCCAAGGAATTGGTAGTTTCACAAAAAAATGCGGCAAGGCACACAAAAAGACGTTTACCGTATCGCGGTATTTGGTCAAGTGGGCTGAATTTAGAGATCCACCGTTTGACAATACCTTAAGTACCAACCTAAGAAAACAGGTGGAACGAAGCAAAGAATATTACCTATTCATTAAGTTATACTTATTACAATCATTAATCCTTAATCATTAAGTGTACTAATTTATATTTTACGAGATATGTACTAAATTTAATGTATGGTTTATTTAATATATTTTCATAGGTCACTGAAATGCCAACTTAAAACTTGGATAAACACAGAACACCTGTTGTATAGAAGTGAACTAATACTTGGTCTTCGGTGTGATTCATGGTATAATATAATCTATGATGGAACAAATTTAATATGGAGATTCTCTCCTTGTTTTGATAGCAAGTGCGAAACGGAAGTCCAGTGGCGGCCTAAGGGGAGCTAAAAAAGGAACAAAATATTACTAATAAGTAACATTAAAGTGTACATCACACCAAAATAATTTTTTATTAAACAGTGTAACTTTATTTGGTCAAAATGACCGTTACAACATATTTTGACAAATTATTATTAACAACTTTTAATTTACAGAATTATGTATTTTGGAGGCGGTGGGAATTTTTCTTATATTTCTTTGACATACATTTTATAGATTACTGTTATTCCACAACTTATGTTTTAATTAGATAAAAATGGTCTTACTGAATTTGCATAGGCATCATCGGTTTACATTATTTATTTATATTCATGTAATATAATCTACGCTCATAATGCTAAGATAAACCAAAATAGTTTTACGACCAGTTTTATTCTCCTAATAAAAGTAATGGTCTCAGATGACTTAACATAAATAATACAAAAGGGTAACTCCAACTTTCTTTAAGGATGAAGTCAAAAATAACACTATTCAAATTGAAACTCCTTTAGAAACACTTAAAACTAACAAAATTATTTTGTTTTGAGGAATCGAAAAATTATCAAGGTGAAATCCAAGCATTTAATCATCGAAGCAAGTTAAAATATATCAACTTCAATATTTCCTGAATTTCTCCTGCATTCGCCCAATGTTAAATGTATATCTGCGTCACTAAATAATTGTGACATGACATTTCAACAATATAATAATATAATTTCAACAATATTTCACTACGAAATTACTCAAGTAATATACTGGGTGTAACAGTATCATGACACACCCCCTTTTCTCCTTTAAGATAATTGATTAAAATTTGGGATATCCATAATAAGCGGCACTTTTTTACATACAAGTAATTTTCTTTTCACTTCTGGTTTCGCTGGAAGTGACACTAACTTTCGATTTTTAAATGGAACACATTTTTTCTACATTCCCCATAAATAATTAACATGTCCACTTTTTTCATCTCTTGTATAAATTTGCGGCATTTTGAACACAATTAACAAGAATTTTAAACAATTTTTAAAGACACAATAAAAACACCGGTAAACCAAAAATGTTTGACAAACTAAATATTTCATTGTTTTCAAAGCCACCTTAGTTAATTACTTCTTAACATTTAATTAGAACAAAATTGTATTTTCTTATTTTCTTTTAGCTGTAATTTTGTCTGTATTTATCGCACGTTTTAATACTACATATGAATAAATTCGTTATTAATAGTACTAATAAAAGGTACCACGGTACCAATATGGTTTCATTTGAAAAAATTGAGTTTTTCCCCCAAAAACCATTTTGATGAACTTTATTTGCTCATACATCACGTAATTTAGTATTTTTGATGGAATTTCGAATTTTTTTAGCATTACATGGGTCATTTAGAATAAATCAGAACCATAATGGCACACTTAAATGGAAAACTAAAAATTATAATAAAAAAAATATTGACGTTTGAAGTGTCACTTATTTGGTGTCGCTAGATTCAGAAAATTATGCAGAATTCAAAAAAATATACAGGGTATTCCATTTAAAAATCGAAAGTTAGTGTAACTTCCGGCGAAACCGGAAGTGAAAAAAAATCACTTGTATGTCAAGAGGTGCCGCTTATTATGTATACTATAGGATATCCCAAATTTCAATCAATTATCTTCAAAACTAAAGGAGAAAAGTGGGGTGTTCCATGATCCTGTTACACCCAGTATAGCAAATGCAATTGCTATAAAAAAGTTGTTTTCTATCGTGGCTCACTATTTAAGTTACAAATAAATAAGGATTGGAGTACACTGCAATATCTAAAAACAAATAACTCCAAAACGATGGCTCCTATCAAAATTTAGTAATACACCTTTTTATGCAGTTTTAATATTAGGCCTTGGACTCCCTTAAAGGTACTTAATAATGGGACACCCTGTACATATTATTTCGATTCGGCTTAAATGTCTTGAGGGAACTGGCGAAGAAATTAATATATTTTAAATTAAGTTTAATATAGACGTAATCACTTTTTATTCCTTTTATTGTCGGACTTCTTGCCCCCTTGAGTCCAAGGGTAGGAAGCATACAAATTCAGTGTGGCTCACCTACTACCTACTTCTAATAAATACGCGGGTAAATAGTACAATCCAGGTTCGTACATATCGTAGCATACATAGGTATACAACATGTTGAAAATATACATTTTTGCAGAAGCACAATTTTAAAGCACTTTTTCTCGATATTTTTAGGGGTGGAAAAAAAAGCATTTTAGAGGCGAGCGGGGCTGAAGGGTGCAGTGGAAATATTTTCTCTCTCTCATAAAGGAGGAGTCCGTTAAATGGCTATATGAATGATTGGCTTACTGAAAAATACTAACCGTTATAATTATTCGAGAGTAAGCACACGAGTGAAATACATATACATGTTTAGGTGATTTTGAGCAAGAGAGATTTATATTTGCATACGAATTAAGAAAAGTGATAGACACTAGTGCGAGGTTGCTTGCATGACCTAAAACAATAATAAATAAAGTGACCCTGTATATTAAAAGGAGGCCTATCTGTGATCCACGGTTCGTCAGAAGTCCAGGGATTACATTGTCCTGGCCATCACGTACACCCTGTAAGTGAGAACACTGTATTCGTACAAGTTTTACAAGGGTTGGTTGGTAAATCCTAACCCAAGGGAAGATTAGGTATTCTGAAAGAAGGATACAAAAGAAGCCTGTATTCGGGTAGAATCCGGGTAGAGCCCTGATATACATATAGGTGCGTTAAAAATACGAAACATCACTAACCTGATGAAATAATTTAATTATTTAAGGGTATTTACCTCCAAGAAGGGGTCAGTTATTTGATTTCGGTCTTTGACTGAAAACATTGTTAAATTTTAATCTGTTGTGTGTCTAATGTTTACATATATGTATATTTTATTGATTTTCAAATTGATTGGTCTTGTAATTGTTATGCCTACAGACGTGGTTTTTAAAAAAATTTCTGTTATGGAATTTTACATCATTATTTGGCTATTGAGCCCTGAAGAAGCTTAAGCTTATTAAACGAAACGTAGGCAAGGTAGCGTTTTATTTTAACCTATTGTCCTGGTTCCGACAATTTCAACCTGTAGAAGATTTTTCAAGGACACAAATTTCACTTTGTAATATATCATTTATCAAATCATTATATGTGTATGTCAGCGCAGTGTCCTGGATCTTGCCCCGTTTTTTCCGTACTATTTAGTCGCGGTCATTACTAATAAGTTAGTATAGTTGGATTACTATGGACGTCACGGATGACATTCTTCTTTATTTTCTGATACTGATATAATATTTACATTGTGCTGTAAAACATATAGTAATGTTTTCAATTCATTATCAATGTTGAAAAACAGTTAAATTTTTTGATAATAGCCCGCGGGCTTGTGCTTTTGATCCATCAGTTCAACTCATGACGTTACCAACAACAAATTTTCGTAAATATAAATTGTTTTCGTAGTAATATCATAACAGTTCTGAAATTATCAGTTATAATACGTTGGCTTGTTGCATAGTAACAAAGAGTGTCACTTCCATGGTTTAAAAAGCCCGAAAGGAATGCGAAGATTTTTCTGTGACACTGACAGGATTTGGAAGCTTGAGTAATTTAACCAGAAAAACTCGAATGGTACTTGTCAAGTTTTTTTTAATGAATACGCGGTATTTAAATAACGAATATGTTAATTTAATTTATGTGAAAATATAAGTATACTTATGTAAAGTCACAGAATCTCTCTGATTCTGTGGTAAAGTTTATTTCAAACGTATTTGCAACATAAAAAACGTCAGCTTCTTTAACTGTAGTTAAGGGATCAAGACATTTGTTTGAAACAAACTATAATAGACCAGTCAAATTAAGCAAAAAAACAGGCCCATTTTCACGATAATTTCCAACCATTCCCGACCAATACCATTCGATTCAGTTTATTTTTTGAATTCTCATGGTCAATTTTGCCGTAAGTTATATGTGCAAGAATTTAATTTATAAACAATTAAAGTTGTGAAAATGATGAAAATCGATGTTTCTAAATATTCAACTTCAAACGCTGCGAAAACGGCAACAGATAGAGAAAAATTGCTCAGAACATTTTTATAGAACGTTAAATTCCCTTCAAAAAAGTCCGCGACGGCATATCTCTACGATGAATAGTTAAGGCGTTACAATGAGTTACTGCGTATAGTTAACTTTAAAATGTGTCCATGTATATTTACAATGGGCCCGTTGTATCCAGAGGGGGAAGGTAGTCTAGTTTGGAACACCTGCTTCTCAGGAATGCTAGGAGCGTATATGTAGATACCATCGGGTACAGGGCACTATAGTACTTGGTATTATAACTTAATAATAATTTTCCAGGTCTTTGAGTATGCATAAAAGTATATAATAATTATATCTAGACCAAAGAAGTGATAAATACATTTGCTAACGTTGTAAAAATAAGAAAATTATGAAAGATTTACAGCAAGTCTACTTTAAAATATTCTGCGCAGGCGGCCATTACGCGGCGTACGAGTCTGTTGATCGCGCATGCGCGTTACTTGTACAGCTGACTGATATACAGCAGAAAAATAATAAATGTTTAACTCATTGTAACGCGTTAACTATTCATCGTAGAGATATGCCGTCGTGGACTTTTTTGAAGGGAATTTAACGCTCTATAAAAAATGTTCTGAGCAATTTTTCCCTATCTGTTGCCGTTTTCGCAGCATTTGAAGTTGAATATTCAGAAACATCGATTTTCATTATTTTCACAACTTTAATTGTTTATAAATTAAATTCTTGCTCATATAACGTACGGCAAAATTGACCATGAGAATTCAAAAAACATACTGAATCGAATGGTATTGGTCGGGAATGGTTGGAAATTATCGTTTTGAAAAACCCTTAATTTGACTGGTCTATAACTGAATATACAATTATTGCTATTAACAACAATACTATTTCACTGAACTGATTTTGCGGGTTGCTCCTTATGAAACATTATTAAATATTTTAAATATACGAAGGAAATTTGCTTTTTAAAGTTTCAAAATTTTTTATTAAAAGCTCTACAAGTATTTCGGTGATTTAGGCCTTTGTCAAGAATACAGGGAATACTTAATAGTAAAATTTGTGGTCATTGCATATATAACCACATCTAGCACTTACTATAAAACTATTGTAAAATATGTTTTTATAACTTGAACATTACTATATTCTTTGAACCTAAATTATTTTATCTAAAATATGGTGACTGGTAAAAATTTGTTGTTCATTCGTTAAATTTTTATTATCTTTAACAAATGAAGTAATTTAACATTATCTAAATCTATGAAACGATTGTTTTCTACGCAATGTGTTGATATGCTCGTCATGCTATACAGATATTGTGTACTGAATTATTGAAGAAAGACAAAAAAGGGCACCGCATCGCAGGCAGTGTTCACTGTTGACCACACGACAACTAGACGGGAAATTAATTACCTGCTTACCCGCCTTTAGTTTACATTGTAACGCTGCTATTAAGAGACCCATGTCTAATAATTCAGTACACAACCTGTATATATTGTTTACAACAGATTTATTGTGTTCCTCGAATCGCTTTTTTACATTTCGTCCAGTTTGTCCAATGTATATAACATCGCAGTCACTGCATTTCAACTCATATACTCCTATTTTTTGTAACCTTTCAGTTTTGTATTTATTATTTATTAACATTTTACCTAAATTATTTTCATTTACTGAAATTGTTGTACATCCCAGTTTATTTAAGTTTATTATTAACTTTATCGCTGATTTTAGGCTCATAATAAGTACATTTATATACCTTATCGAATTCCTATGAGGAACTGGCATAAAACTCTTGTTAATTAACATTTACATTAAGCGAAGAGAATTTTAAAAAGAAGTGAATATAATTAAAGAAATTGCAAAAATCGATGGCTATAAAGAAACCCTAACAGATAACCTAATAAAAAACAAACAAATGAAAAATGTACGTAAAGAGTTTTATGCCGGTTCCCAACAGGAATTTAATAAGATATATAAATGTATTAATTACACCGGCACACACAAAAAAAAAGTTGTTTGTACATTTGACGCCACCTACCTCCCGACATGTATTTCGACCCGCTGAATCCGAATTTGAAGTCAGTTTGGACCGTATACCCTCAAATATCGAGTAAATTGAAAAACCATAAAAAATAGCGAAAATTGGGTGTTTCGGTAATAAAAAAAATTTTGCGGATCTAAACCAAGCCTAATTTTTATGTATCTCGATCCGCTGAATACGAATTTAAGGTATATTTAGACCATAAGCCGTTTTAAATCTAAGTAAATTGTAAAAAAAACCCTCGAAAATTGCTAAAAATGGCAAGAAATGGTGATTATGTTGATGAAAAAAAATTTTGTAGACCCGGATCGAAGAGGATTTTTTATGTAATTTGATCTGCTGACCCGAATCTGAAATACATTTGGCCCAATAATCCCTCAAAATCTCAGAAAATCGCAAAAACCGATAAAAATTTTTAAAAAATCTATGAAATACATTTCTTGTATTCTTTTATGCATAAAATACAAGTTTAGAATCTGAAAATGTGAAAAATTGTAAAATCTATAAAAAATTACGTATAAACAGAATGAAAATTTTTGTCAACAACATAATCACAATTTTTTGCCATTTTTAGCAATTTTCGAGGGTTTTTTACAATTTACTTAGATTTAAAACGGCTTATGGTCTAAATATACTTTAGATTCGTATTCAGCGGATCGAAATACATAAAAATTAGGCTTGGTTTAGATCCACAAAATTTTTTTTTACCAAAACACCCAATTTTCGCTTTTTTACGGTTTTTCAATTTACTCGATATTTGAGGATGTACGGTCCAAACTGACTTCAAATTCGGATTCAGTGGGTCGAAATACATGTTGGGAGGTAGGTGGCGTCAAATGTACAAACAACTTTTTTTTGTGTGTGCCGGTGTTATAGGCCAAAAACAGCGAGTTTCGAAACATTAAAAAAGCAAATTTCAATCGTATATTTAAAATACTATTATTCCCTTACAACTAAAAAATTGTTTCTGGGGATACAGGTCCGCTTTATTAGAAACTATACAGTGATATATTTTTATTTTTGATCAAGCTGGCCTCGATAAGATCCAAAAACTTATTTTCTGTGTATTAAAGTGACTTTTCGTTAAGAGATATCGAAACATTTTATTTGAAGAAGTTGTTTAGAATTTAAAGTTTTGATAGTGTAATAAATTTGATGGTTATAATTTTTAATTCTGAGCAACTTTCTTAAATTAAGAGATAGTAATTTTCCTACACAGAAAAGGATAAAAATCAAAGTGGGCCTCTTGATTTTAAATTTTGTCATATTATCATAGTTTTTCATTCTAAACGACTTTTAAAGAAAAATTTTTTTTAAGGAAAAGACACTTTCCCTACACAGAAAATAAGTTTAGTTCCTGTCGAAGCCTATTCGATTTTTCAAAAATAAAAATACCTCACAAATTGCTTTTTGCATCCTCAAACAACAAATTTCAACTCGAAAATTGTTTGTCAATCACACCTTTGGTTTCTACCATATTCGTACTACTGTATTGTATTGTATAGAACCTTGAAAAATATATTTGAATCATATTTTGTTATATCGGGGAGTTACGCGTAAAAGCAACACAGATAAATGTCGCATTTCTTTTTATCAACAATGAATTATGCAAAAGCAAAAATTTCATAGGTATCTTACTTTCAATATTTCGAACGCAGTTGGCATTCATCAAAAAACTTACTAGATTAACTGTATTTTATCTGATCAAAAATATTATGTTGCATTACCTGGTATTAAATAGTGCTTTAATTTAAAAATTACTCGATTAAATGAAAAGTGGAAAATACAGAAAGTCTTAGAATTTAATGTACTATTGATAATAAAAAATAACACACCAGAAATTGTGACTGTGAAAGTGACTAGGAGTTAGTTTTCCATTAATCCGCCTGGAAAGTTTAAATGCACCACCTTGTATATTGTGGCAAATTATCTTTGTAAATTCCCAGATTGGAAATCCCATGTATTTATATTGTTTTCACAGAAAGATACATCAACTCGTACAGTGATTTTCACATACACCCAATTTTCAAGTCATTTCAGATTTATGGCGTTGTATACATACATTTGTTAATTCGCTCTGCATATGTAAAGCGGACTGGAATAATGTGTGCTCCCAATGAAGTGCGAATATGTCGCATTGCTTGTTTGGCACAGAGTAACCAACCCATTACATATGCACAATTCACCACGAAGTACATGAATTGTCGACAATTACATTCCATTTCCGGGCAGACTCTAAAGCAGGCGCCACTTCGGCTACTCCAGTCACTCCGAACTCAGATTGTGCTTTGGCCAAGATATTTAAACCATTTTCAGGCCAATCTTATTAGTCTGGTATATTTCAGCATGTAAAAGTAGTCATCGAATATTCACTAAATCGAACATTTCCATTCGCTATAGATGGACTTGATAAAATAGAGGAATTGTATAATTAAACATTTTCCATATTTTCCATATTTTCGCTCTTGAAATGTTTTCCTAACCGAGAAAAATAATAGGGGGTAACATTCAATAAAATTGTGATTTCGCAGAAGTTTCGTTTCTTATAAATATTTAAAAAACCAAATACAATAAGATATTTGAAACGGTTTTTGATTTTGCTGTTATTGTTCTAAGGATAACATTATTTTTATTTGTTAATTTTTGTTGAAACTAAAATTTGTGACGCATTCATATCAATTGCGAATCCAAGGGGGAGCAATGAGTGCAATTGTCCACCCTCCTTAGGCCGTCGACAGATGCGAGTGAAGATCAGGGCCTGTGTGTCCACGTATCGACCGATGGAAGCCGGAGTCCCCCAAGGCTCTGTGCTGTCACCCCATCTGTTCGCTGTCTTCACCTCTGATCTCCCAAGGGCCGAAGGCACCGCAATGGCACTCTACGCGGACGACACGGCCGTCACGGCCAGATCCTGGAGAGCGGAAACAGCCACCAGAAGACTCCAAGAGGCAGCCTCTCTTCTGGAAGAATGGTTTATCAAGTGGAAAGTCGCAGTCAACGCGGAGAAAAGCCAGACGATTCTCTTCAGGAAAGGACGCAAGGAAACCCCCACAGTACACGTCTCCATGTTCGGCGAGGACATCCAATGGCACGATTCCGTCAAGTACCTTGGCGTAATCATGGATAAAGGCCTGACATGGAGACAGAACACCGAAGCCATCGTGGTAAAGGCCAAGCGGACGAGAGCTCTCATCTACCCGATGGTAGGGAACCAGAGCAGGCTCAGTCTGAGAAACAAGCTTCTGCTAGTCAAAGCACTCATCAGACCACAGCTGACCTACGCCTCCGTAGCATGGGGATACCAAGCGAAGACCTATCTGAAGAAGATCCAAGCCGTGGAAAACGTGGCCATCAGGACAGCGGTGGGCGCGCCATGGTACGTTAGAAACGCTGACATCTTCAGGGACCTGGAGTACACACGAGTCACCGAAATCATCCGGGATAGAGCGAAGAAACTGTACACCTTAGCTGAGGAGCACAGGAACCCGCTGATCAGGGAGGTCACCTCCTATGATCCGGCCGACGCACCGAGGCACAAGAGGCCGAAGGTACAGTTACTGGATAACGGGTAAGTATAACTAATCCTTTCCTTACAGATGGACCAAACCCACTGAAAAGACATGACACGACCAACCACCCTCCCACAAACCTTGCGGGCGCCGGTCAGTAAACCGACCAGTGCCCGTTGTCCCCTGGCTCCGTGAAGGACGAAAGTGCTAAGAAAGCACTTAAGCCTTCACCTCCTAGAGCTACACAGTTCATCCTCACCTTGTCCGATGATCCAGATGGCAATGTGTCAATTGACACTTTGTGTACTGGCAGTCAATCCCAAGTCACAGAATATCCACACAGTCCCTGACAGACAGATGACTACCCCCGGGGGTGACAAGCTGGCGAAGAAAGAAGACGAAGACAGAAGAGCGCCAGAAGAGGCCCTAGCCAGCAGGGTTCATCAGCCAGGACCCAGGGAGGTTGACCGAAATCTTCGGCACCGCTCACATTTGTGAATGGGGCCGTTCATAAAGTAAGTTAACCCGCCCTGCACGAGGCCGGTCCAGGTCTACAGCGATGACTAGGGTAAAAAGGCAATAGTCCTGCCTGGCCCTAGCATCCGAGACCGTCATCATGCCAAATGGATATTGGCGCTTAGGCCGTCACAAAAAATTTTCTATTGAAAATAGGAATGACATTAATTTTTGAAAGTTCATATATATCTTGTTATGAAAATATAAATAGTTTTGGTAATGTGAATGTATATTAGATAAACTCAATTTTTATCTAACGTACCCAGTTTTACCTACTGAAAACGAATTTCGAATAAAAAATTCTCTCTCTGCTATACTTTTCGAAATATTGTCGCACACATTTCCCTAGGTTTAGTTAATAACCTGCAAAACAGTTTGGAATATTGTGTTATATTTTAGTACATCTTTCAACGCATATATTAGCAGGCAAATATTATTAATAGTATTCAAAGATTCCCTATGGATATTAATAAACTAAAAAGTTATGGATAAATACTGCACTAGATAGCGGGAAAATGTGACTCTTTTACATTTTAAGTCCCAATATCTCGAAAAGCATTGGGTTTTTCAATAAGAGTGATACGGTTTTTATTTTAATAAAACAACAAAGAATGAAGGCAGAGCAAAAATTTTTATTTTATTTTGAAATACAATTAATGCAATTATGTTCTGAAAATAACATCATTCAAATGGCCGCCTCTGCTCCTCTTACAGGACCAAATCCGATGAAAAAAATTGTTAAACACATTATTCAATAAATCAGGTCTTATGTCACGAATACAGCGTTCAATATTCAATTTTAATGCATGAATTGTGTCTGGTTTATTGACATAAACCAACGACTTCAAATAACCCCACAGGAAGCAGTCCAAATGAGTTAAATGACAACTTCTTGGAGGCCAATTGACAGCATTTTTCGAAATAATCACCTCACCGAACTTTTCACGCAATAAATTGATTATGTCATGGGATGTGAGGCACGCAGCGCCATCTTGTTGAAACCAGATGTTGGTTAAATCAATATCCTCAATTCACGCCATAAAAAGTTCGTTATCATCGATCTATATTGCTCACCATTGACAGTAGTCGGCATCTCTGTTCTAATTTTTAAAGAAATTAGGCCTGCTGATGCCACCATTCCAAAACCACACCAAACGGTTACTTTTACAGAATGTAAAGGGCTCTCATGTATAATTTGAGGATTTACTTCACACCATTAAGGACAACTTTGTTTATTCACCAATTCACTGAGAAGAAAATGAGCTTCACCTGAGAAAATGATTTTCTGAAAAAAATCGGCATCATTTTCAAGTGGTTACAAAGCAAAATCAGCAATTTACGGTGTTTGCGATGATTCAAAGGCTGTAATTCTTATGTGAAAACAATTTTGTAAGGATGTAAACCTAAATCCTTCCGTAAAATACGTCAGATGGATGTTGCAGACAGTCCCAACTCTTGAGAACGCCTTGGAATCGATAAATTTGGGTTTACAACAGCACTTGCCTGAACGGCAGCAATATTCTCATTACTTCTTTGTCTTACTGATACGCGAACATTGTGTAAGGAAAAGTACCCTCAAAATTTTCAATAGTTCGACGAACTATGAGCACACTGGGCCGATTATGACCACCATAAATTGGCACGATAAGTTGCAGTAAAAGAACGATTACTATGATAAAAACTTTGGATAATTTCCAAATGTTGTTGAGGCGTGTATATTTCTATGATTAAATTGCAAACCTTACTGAATACAACTGACAGTGACAGACTATTTTGACATTTAAAATATGGCCACAATGTCAAATTGAAAATATATCACCCATATTGAAGAATCTTTATAATCGAGCGGGGATTATTGACTCGAATTTCGTGTTCAGCAGGCAAAATGAGTGCTAGGGAAAAAAGTATCAAAACTCGGATGTTTTCTAATACACAACATTACCGTACTTTTACTACTGCTTTGATTCATGGAAATTATCACAAAAAAAGTTGAAATTAAAAATAACATTATTGAGTCAGTTGTACTGAACATAATGTGCATATAATCTTTTTGTAATCCAAGTTTCAGCGTTTTGGTAAATAGCCGGGAAAATAATTGTATAAAAAGATATATATTATACTTATCTGTGATAAGATTTGTAAACGTTAGTAAATAATAATTAGCAAGAAATTTTCAGTTAATATTATTTTTCATTCCACTCTATATTTTAACTTTTACCAAGAAGAGGAACTTAATTTGTTTTTAAATTATTTCATTCGACCCTAAGGGGTATTTTCGCTATATAATTTCAATTATTCTGTTCTCTGAAGCCATTAATGTTTAAGTAAATGGTTATCGTTTTTCGGTTTAATACTGGCACACTCTGTATATACAGAGAAAGAAGCTGTATCGCGGGATTATATACATTACAGAACAAAATAACTTGATTTAACGGGTACGCCCGCATAAAGAATGCAAGGTGAAAGAATGCAAGAAATTGCAAATGGCAGAAGAATGCAAACCTTAGACACGTGTTTCTGACTAATTGGTGGTCCTCAGCACGGTGTAGCTAAGCTAAATGATGGACATAACTTAACTTAATCCTAGCATATTCGGTGTGTGTCCATTGTCTCTTAGTGTGTAGCCCTTTGCCACACAAGGTACCTTGATGTATTTTCAGAGATACAGGGGGTTGTATTACCTGTGATATTTAATACTGGCTGTTTCTTTTTAAAATTTTATTTGTAATATAGTAAGTTACCTATTTAATATATGTTATAAGCCTATTTGATGCAAGTAATGAAAATACTGTGTAGTGGATAATATTTAGTTAACATTTAATTGTTAAGTATCTCAAAAACGGTTGATTTTAGTGACTTAAGAAAAGTATACCTTTTTTACTTAGAATTAATGAATACAATGAAAAAAATATAACACATTTTTTCATTTAACATATTATATGTTGTATAACTGAAATCAAAACTAATATGAAATTATGATTTCTCACCAGAAGAAACCTATCAGTACCGATTTTTAGCTTAATCCGTTAAGTAGTTTTCGAGTTACCCCAAAAAATTAAAAAAATATATATATTTTAACACCCAGTGTCTCATTTACTAGAGACGTTTTACCTAGGCATGTTTGGTTAAATAATCATAATGTGTGTCAACTAATCTGTAGTTACTCTATGTCCCATCCTATATGACCTATATGACCCTGTTTTGTATTTTGTTTTAATGACCAAGAATTCATTCCCTGATTATGCCTCAATTATTAAAAACCAAACAACATGTAAAATTAATGAACATTTTGGTTGAAATTTCCACTGCTACTAGGTTTAAATAAATCAAACTCTATATTATAAAATGTGACAAAGATTATTTTTGATATATGAGACCTATTTTGGTTACTTTCGGCCCCTTATTTTTCTCAGTGTATATGATAAAATTTGGTTAAATTTTTCCGGAAAATTTAATTAATAAATGTGATGGAGACTATATTTACTATGGTATATCATGATAAAATAAATGAAGCGGTGGAAATAAAAGTTTTTTTCACAAATCGGTGTAGTTTTAAAGTAATAAATCTCTGAAACGAGATTGGAAAAAACAATATTAGGAATAACAGTCACGGATGAAAACAGAGTATAAGGGAATGCAGGATATAGAGAGTTTTATGTGAAACATTCATCATAGTGTATGTGTTATGTTTCTAGCTAACCAACCAGAATATTAATATCCTAGAATAATAGCAATTATTGTATTTTCATTTCCGCGAAGACGATTTAATATGCGTAGTTTTTTCTGCGCATAATTTCAGAAAGAAATATGTGTTTTAATTTTAGAAAATACAGAAACCTAGTTTTCCTGTAATCTGCTGTTCACTAACTCAGGTTTTCTTATTTGATCATTTTAAACTTTGTTTAGATATAAGGCATAATATTTGAATTGTTAAAAACCATGGAACAAAAAATGCTCATTTATACTTTTATTGTTAGCCCAGTCCCCGGAAGAAAAATAATGGCAAAAGCTGGAATGAAATAATCTTTATGTGAAATTTTGCACAGAAGTAGGTTATTGGTAGTAGAAAAGTAAAAAAAAGAATCAAGGCTACCGGGGTTGCACATAAAACAAAATGACGTCAAACTCCCAAAAAATTTTTTTGGAACTTCTAAAACATGCAAGATACAAAAAAATCGTAGAATTCTACACAAATGGTCCTTACAGAAAATTTAGTACATATAACTATTTTTACGTAAAGAAAGATTAAAAGAACTGAGTGTCAAGGATAATTCTTGAGCATCAGTTGGGAGTCAGTAATCTGTTGACATAGCTGACAATATCTTGATGATGTATTATTTTGAGAATTCAAATCCGTAGGTTATTTTACCCAATATATGTCCAATCCTTAATTCTTTACCATGTTTGCTTATGTTTAACTAATGTTGCTGAAAACATGCTATTCACTGTTAACTGATTCGTATTTAGTAGAAGATTAAATAATATTAAATCATAGTAGTAGTAGCTACTTATTTTACTAGGCAAGTAGGCCACATGGGCCCTTTTTCCTAGGGACCTACAGTTTAGCGTGGACTCCGAACCACGGTCTTCGACTGTCAACTAACCTACCGCCTGGGCCTGCCCGCCTGCACCGCTAGCAGAGTGGCAAACCTCCATCCGGGCTCGCCTCTCCGCCTGCATCAGGCTAGCGACCTTCCCGGGATTGTCTATTGATAACCTACCGACTGTTAGACGAGCTATCGTTCATTCATCCAATAGCCGGACTCGATCAGTGCTGCTTAACTTCACTGATCGAGTATTGGAAATTAAACGGATGTCCATACCTCATCCCGTATATTAAATCATAAGTCTCGTACTTATTTAAATTATATTCTTTACAATAATAGGATTTAAATAATATTTCAATCTGTGAAAACAGGTTTATATAAAATACAAGTACAACGTTAATTTATTGTGAATAATGTTCATTCACATCTTATATTCCTACATTTTCTTCATCTTCTTTTTTTCTTTATCTACTTCATCCAAAATAATTTCAAAATTAGTGCATCTTCAATCTGATGGAAGCCAGAAACAGAGCTGCAATATAATCCAGGTTTGTTCTTCTATGCAAAAAGCAAATGTTACGATGAATAATTTATATGATAGTGAAAGCAGCATTATTCCTAAAACGGTTCCTCTTTTATTACAATCCGATCATTTCTTCAAAAATTATTAAAGTTTTTGTACCGAAACGCACGGAGGCAAATGTTGGCGTTCACACGTTAGCTCGTGACGCGAAAACTGTTGCATGTAAGACATTTTTTGTACAGACACTTTTTGTGTAGAATTTTGTGCTCTTTAATTCTTACTTCTACGGTTTTTTTTGTATTTCGTGTGTTTCAAAAGTTATTTCCAAAAAACTTGGAAGTTGGAAGTTTGACGGCCATTTTGATTTATGTTGCCACCACGGTACCCTTAAACATTTGGACAAACATTTAACATTTTTGAACCATATTAATCAAGCCATCCGAAAGGTTTACGCTCTGTCCAGAAGTGTATTTCCACTCATGGCAAAGGGTAATAAACTAGTAGGACAAACAAAATTGGGATTTTCCCTTCCTTGATAAATAAAATGTATCGGTGAAATATATTTTTTATCATAGTTTTTTTTAACCATTTTTATCAATTATTTTTAATGCTATTTTGTTATTTTTAACCTAGGCATAAGTTTTTAATGACATATATTAATTACATCAGAATACATAATACTCTTTGCTCCAAATTGAATGCCTTTTGATGCACGATTTCAGAGTTATTCGATATTAAAATTTTTGTGTTGAAATATTACTGACCTCCCTCGTATACATTTGCAAGAAACTTTTTTGCACAGTTCTATTAAACATATAACAGAGTACTCTTGCTCCAAATTAGAATGCCTTTTGATTCACGATTTCAGAGTTATTCGATCATGAAATTTTGGTGTTGAAATATTAGTGATCTCCCTCGTATACATTTGCAAGAAATTTTGTTTACGTCGTTCTATTAAACATATTACAGAGTGCTCTTGATTCGAATTTGAATGCCATTTGATGCAGGATTTCAAAGTTATTTGATCATGAAATTTTGATCTTGAAATAGTAATGACATCCCTCGTATACATTTACGAGAAATTTTGTTTACGTCATTCTATTAAACATATTTAGGATAGGTATTAGTATTTTAATTTTTAGATATCAAATCGACTCCATCCTTATCCAGCACAATAAAATGAGTTTTGAAAATTAGCAAAGAAAGATCAAATCGGTTCATACAGCGAAAAGGTACTACTGTTCAAAATTCAACGAAATTTTAGTGTCCCATTGTTATTTCTGACATTTTTTTTAAGAAAAAACTTGCGCTGTAGGCGGAAGTAGTAATAAATTTGTAAAATATACGAAATATCCGCATAAACCGAATACAATCAAAGCCAAAATAAAATAAATAAAATCCCACCACAGGGTAAACATGGCTTGTTTTTATACTTTCGACTAACATCATATATACTTATATTTAAATCGAGGAAGATTTTTCAGTGTATTTTTATTTTATGCAATTTTAAATCGCCCATTTTATTTCGTGTTTCAATGAAAATTAATAAAGATTGTTAAATAAATACATATAGTAAATGAAAGAATCCTTCCTCGAAACTAATGAAGGTAGTGAACAGCAAGGAAGCCATTTTGTAACAAATACATGTCCATAATTAAATTTGTTTCAAGTAACATTTATTTTCTAGGGTGCTGGTTCGGCTTTTAGAGTAGCGCAACTAACCCAGTGGCTTGAAATCTTATCCTGGGAGCGATGAAGCAGCTTGTCGCTCTTGTAATTCCGTTACACTTTGACTCCAGTCCTGTGGGACCTGCTGATCACAGTCTGCTCTTTATTCCATGCTCCAGAGCGTGTTCTGATCTCGTAATACTACGACTCGATCTTGCTCACTCTGATCTCCCGTACAAGAAAATTCATTTTACCTTTCTATCCATATTTCTTAGTCAACAAAAGCAGCAGAGATAGCTTGTTTCTAAATAAATTAGGAATTCAGGTATGCAGGTTTCAACACTAATTAAATTTCGATTGATATATTGGGGGCGCTGTAGGTAATTCTAATTTTCAGCATTTTCATATATCTCATATTAGCATCAAAACGTGTCAAGGAGAACAGTTCTATTTCTGTCGAGTGTTGATGTAGTGTCAGATCGGCATGTTGCTCTGTTAATATTAAAAACTCAAATAACTCAAAAAATATTTTCAACTTTACGAGAACGTGTTTTACATATTCTATTGAATATTTAAATTCCTCATAAAATTTTCTTTCCAATGATATAGGGAAAGGCCTACTCTCACAAAGACGTAGAAAGGGCCACAATAAAAAAAAATTAAAAATAGAAAATTCGAACCTGTCGGAATTCTGAGTTGTCAGAATTTTAAGTTATAAGTCAAATTTTTGAGTTATACGCCAGAATTCTGATCTCTGTTTCGGAATTCAGACATATATCGTAGAATTCTGATATTTATCTCAGAATTCTCGCATTTATCTCAGAATCATAACGTTTAAATGATAATTCTGCATTCTATCTCATAATTCTGATTTATAACTTAGAATTCCCAATTATAACTCAGAATTCTCACTTTTATCTCAGAATTCTGACCTCTAACTCAGAAATCTGAGATAAAAGTAGAAATTTTAACAGAACTCAATGGTAAGGCTAACATTTGCACAGCATTATGTATCGATAAATGATCGTGTTCAAATAGTATTAATTTAAAGGGCCATAACCCAAAAATTGTTTCGAACTGTACAGGATGTTTCGTTTTTCCTGAACCTACATTAACTTTGTTATTTTAAATGTGACATCCAGTGTTACATTTTTGGATTCCTTGTTAAATAAATAAATAAAATGATATATAGTTTGCTATATGTAAAGGGAAACATAAATATATTAATTATTTCTTAAAAAAATTGATAGAATCATGCCCTTACTAGAATTATTACTCCGCGATTGGTACAATGATATAAAATCGTTTTGCAGATTTACTGTGCCTAAGAAGAGGTACAACAAATACATACTGGGTGTTCTAAAAATATATATTTAATTTGAGAATTTCAATTGACTAAAGGTCGGATTTTTTAAATGGAATAGACTATATATTTTTACACCAACTTGAAGATAATTTAATAAGCTTTCATAATAATATTATATTGCTGAGTTTAAATTTAATAGTTATTTTGAATTTAATATTTTAATCACATTTATATTAATTTTCTCCTAAAATGTGCTTATAATGAAATTATTAATTTTTATTGTCTCTTCATGTATATTTTGAGGTTTATAAATAGTAACAAAAAAGGTTTATCTGTCATAGTTTTAAAATTTACTATGTAAATGACTATATGTATAAGCTGAATATAAAGAACAAATTCTAATTTGGTAAATTCAGGACAAAACATTTAACCCTATTAATGACATTTCATTAATAATTATAATTTTCATTTTTCTTTGACAATTGTGGAAATTTAACTAATATTAACCAATACTATCGACCGAGCAAATTTCTAACATGAGGATTTTCTGCTACGGAATTTAATGCAAGGAATTGATTTTTCATGAATTACATTCTTGGTATTCTAGTCACAAAATCCGGGGCTTAGTTCCTCAATTCTTCTTTCATGCTACCAAATGTTTTTGCCTTTCAGCCAGAATTCTGATATATGTCAAATTTCCGAGTTATATGTCATAACTCTGAGTTATAAATCAGAATTTGAGATAGAAATCCGAATTCTGAATTATAAGTCAGAATTCTGAGATAGAGTCAAACTTGAGTTCTAAGTCAGAATTATGATATATATGTCAGAATTATAAGACAGAACTCAGAATTATGAGTTAAAGGTCAGAATTCTCAGATAGAAGTTGAAATTTATAATTTCTAATTTCCTTTTTTCAATATGTAAAGTAATCTAAATTCGTAACCACAATTATAATCTCAATGAACCCATATTTTTATTTTGATAGATTATAACTGTAATTTTAGCGAATTTCTAGTAGACAGCTAGTTATTTTTCCCAACCCCGTTATTTCATGACAGGAAATGAAAGTTAGTTTGCTCGTACCATAATCGCTCATGGGGATAAATTCACAAGTCCGCCGTCAGACTAAAATAAAATATCATTTAAAATGACGTTTCATAATTATTTTGTTAAAAATTTAATCCTGATCTATAAAAATAAATGGGTATCTTGTCAAGAGATGTCGAGTACATTTCAAATTATATACGAATAGCAATTTAGAGTAAATCATATATCTCAAGTTCTATTTCATTTTCAATTAATTTAAGCGTACTAACTAGCTCGATACAGTTACAATACAGCAGTATTATTGGAATGAAATATATGCATTTATTTAACAGAAACTTGCTGTTTGCATGCCCGTTATGAAAAATCACACTAATAGTTGGATTTCAAAGAAATTGCACTGACATTTTAATACAGTTACTTTCTTTGCGCCTTTGGTTTTATTGTTAACGTTCATATAATTGTTTTTAACGCATTTTTAAATATCAAAGATAAACGTCAAGAAGCATCTATCTGAACCGTATGATTGATTGGTCTAACCCAATTATCCAAATTTTATTATCCATCTGATGTTAATTTGGACAAGTTATTAAAAGTTATGACGGTTCATAATAAAATATTTGATATGTTTGATATATATTAATATAAAATTAATGAAATTTCAGATAAAAAGGTGACTCAAAACAGTTATGTAATTTTACGTGGTTAATATACAGAAGCCTTTCGTATAGGAAACAAGGATAAGTCCAACGAGATACACTTTTTGCATTTTCTTTAGAAACCTCCATATGTATCTTAAACATGGTCATAGGATTTGAAGGATATATGAAGTACTACTTATCATGCACATTATACACAAAATATACAACCTTTAGAGCCAATCAGTTTTAAACAGGGATGACATTTATCAATAAATTTCACTAAAAGTCATTTTTAAAAGTATTGTTATGTTTTTTATATTACCATTCACCCGGAAAAGGAAGCTGGAGGACTTAAGACCTCCCACTTAAATGGGTGAAACTATTTTATTAGCGGAGGAGGTGAAATATCTAGGAATCACTCTGGATAATCACTTAATTGGAACTCCCATCTGGAGAAGGTAATCCACAAAGTAAAGCTGTCCCTATGGACATGCCGTCGTATTTGTGGAAAATCCTAAAGTATGGGTCCCCAACAAATTTACTGGATCTATATCACGGTCATCAGACCAATGATAACATACGGATCCATTGGTTGGTGGCCAAAAGGATTACAACGGACGGCCAAATCCAAACTCTCTGGACTGCAGAGATTAGCATGCATGACCGTAACGGGAGCAATTAGCACCACACCGTCAGCTGCAATGGAAATCCTCCTGGATTTACCCCCTCTTCATATATATCTGGAGAGAGAGGCCAGGTGGGCAACCTACAGACTGCAACAAGCGGCCATTAATATGCCGCAGACTAGTATCATGGAGCGGAACAGGCTGCTGGATGACATA
>JANEYF010004477.1:0-90595 GCA_029963845.1 Rhamnusium bicolor | reverse complement strand
TAATGTAATATAAGCACAAAAAAATATGTTAAATAATCTATAAATGTTAAATAAATCATGTTACAAAGGGAAAATAAAAGGGTCTGAAAGTTTAACCCTTGAATTCTACTCAAACGACACAGGATTCGCTTTCATTACCACTAATTTGTCAAAGTGGCTAATCTGGGAGTACTGAAACGAAATTACCTATGAATGAATTAATGAAAACGCCTCTCGATTGTCGCATTCTGCAATGAAAATTGAAATTGAATTTTAATAATAATTTTATTGGTCATTGTTGATTATAGCAACAATTAACTAAACTTAAATAGATATAAATCAATATGATAAATCATTATT
Source organism: Rhamnusium bicolor (assembly GCA_029963845.1). Classification (NCBI taxonomy): domain Eukaryota; kingdom Metazoa; phylum Arthropoda; class Insecta; order Coleoptera; family Cerambycidae; genus Rhamnusium; species Rhamnusium bicolor. The sequence goes on along the minus strand of JANEYF010004477.1, from coordinate 90,256 downwards.
TTAAAAATATCGTTATGTCGAGACCTTTTTTCAGTCACAGAAATTATAGAATAATAGAATTAATTGTAACTATCAAAGCCTACTTTGTAAACAAAATTCAGTTCAAAATAATAACTGAACTTTCCTAAAATATGTATTGTGTAATGTAATATAAAGTAACACAAAATTAGAAAACTTTAAACTTGAACATACCTTGTGACAGAATGATGCAAATTAAATAAATTCAATTGGTTTAAACATAAACGCGACGCACTTCACGCAATGTTTACACAACAACTAACTTCGCTTTCAGATAACAAGAGGCACCAAAGAACAACCCTTTGCAAGTTGGAGACTTGCAGATGTGGGTATTTGTACTTGTGAAGGTATTTGTACTTGTAAAAGTACTTGTATTTGTAAAAGTAATTGTACTTATAGAAGTACTTGTACTTGTAGGAGAACAAAAACTACAAGTACAAAATACAAGTATTCCTTCGATAAATTTAGTAAAGTACAAGTACCAATTACTTTTATTAATATTGTACTTAAGTACAAGTACAAGTACATGTAAGTATTTACTTGTGCTACCAAGTACAATTTGTACTTGTACTTGGAAAGCTCTGATAAAATTCAACTTAACCTCCGAGTTGAAAAGTGTGTTCAATTTTGGTTTCTTCAACACCAGACTAACATTGTTCCATTAACCAAACTGCAGCCTTACAAAACTCGACGATGAAATTAATTGGCTCTTGATTTCCAACACTTGTCGAAGCACAAATCGACCCTCTAATCCAACTCTACTCGGAACATTAGCAAGACTTGATAAAATTTCATTACCATACAACCAAAATTATTTATAAAACCATATCAGCAAAATAAGCGAATTTCACAGGCGTAATAACCTAAACAAACTTCTTAACCCCACGAAAAAAAAGGAAATGCTTTTTATTACCAAATATAACCCATTGAGTTTTTTCCAAGTGGAAAAAAACCCTTATGATAGCCCGAAAGCGATAGTTTACTGGAGGTCCAGTGATAGCCGCCTAAAATTTAATAAGAAATACAAGTAAGTACTTGTTAATTCTTATTGTCCTACTTTAATTAAGCTTACCCTTTTCTATAAGACGTCAAAGTCCATACACATGTTAATTGTAGAATTAATCAACATTTAGCTAACAAGGTACTAAGTAGCATCCTTTAAGTAGGCGAAAAGAATAATCCCGAGTCAACGATGGATTGAACATCCACTATAATAAATTCGGATTTTCAACTTTCAAACTCTCACCTTCTACAACATGTAAGTCCATACACCAAGACAACAAACAAAGAAAAGGGAGGAATTCAACCGATGGAGCTATAACGTGATAGATGGACAGAATACGTAGAGAAGTCACTAGCCAGAAAATTTCGAGGTCGGTCACCTGTCGAATGAATGTGAATTTATGTAAATACATATCAATACTGATCAAGACAAATATAAAATGTAAAACGTTAATTAGAAAAGTTAGAAAGGTAAAGAAAATTATATGAACTAATTTTATGCAAGGTGAATCATAAAAATACCACGGCCTGAGGTTCGGTTGTTGCAGAATCTCAGGCCGGTCGCAAATTTGTCGATCTTGGTGCTATCAGCTGAAGTGCGTTCCATTAATATAATTAATGCACTAACATACTAAGCTTAAACGGTCTAACGTAGTATCAGTCAGGAATTACTTCGAAACAACTCAACTATTGTCCAAATCATTCCATAGTTACTCGTTTCATCGTTATGACGGATCAAGTCTATAAGAATAAATACACTCACATGACCACAGGTTAACTCGGTGTGTAACCCTACAACAATTGAACACTGCTAATAACATTCGAATAAATGACATTTAGAACTGATGGCACAATTTAAGTAAATTTATTACGCCCAACTAGAAATTAAATATTCCTCGAAAGAACATAACGACCAAAAGATAATCCAGATATCTACAAATAATACAAAAGTCATAGGAAGGATGTAACTTATTAATTCATTAATAAAAAACTAATGCTAGCTTGTCCTCTAGCTTAAATGCATTCCTTACCTCTATCAGAGAGTCAGAGATATAATGTTAAACAGAAACCATGACGTTTACAGTATAACCTTGATGCATGGATAAAATATTACAGATAATAATTTCCGTGAAGTAAAGTTTGATAATGTAGATGTTTAAAATGTAATCTATAAATAAAATTAATGAAAAAAAATATTACTAGTTGATTTTTCTACTTAAAATACATGAATTTCTCACAATGATATAATTCAACCATAACATTATTCTTATTAAGTTGTAATATTAATATTGTATAGTAATTAACTACGTATTCAAATAATAATTCTTAACAGTTTACAGAATATCCAAGAAATAAGAGCCAATTTGCTTTTCTCCGTCATCCCATAAAGATGTATGCTTATATAAAATTGAAATAAGTAACAAATGAATAGGTAGATTTTTATAAAAAGCCTACTCATTACTTCACGAAAGTGAATCGGAGGATGATATTATCTCTTCAGGTAATAAGAGGGGAAAGTATTATCGGAACGGAAAACCCATTAACATTTTAAATTTTGTGTACTAAAATTAGGTTCTGTGAGGTGTTTTTTTTTATAATTTATGAATCGTATTATGGAAGCGCCTATACAGAGCATGCAAAAAATGGTTTAATGTGGAAAGTCAAATGTGAAAATACAATAGGGATGGAATAATGTACTGAAGCTTATTTTTCTAATATAATAAGTCTACATAATATATCAATATGAGCCTCGAAAATCAAAAAAAAAAAAATCATTGACCAAAATAAGACCCTTTTTTAGGAGCTCATATTCATGACGAATTTATACCTTAAACATGTTCTATATCGCAGTGTTTAGTAAAGTCCACCGGCCATCAAATTGTGATTTCTGTTTGCACTTGGAGGTTAAAAGTTAAAATCTGTTTTAAATTATGTTCCACCTTTTGGGACCTCAAAATTCGTTGGCCTTCAAAATATCGTCCTACAGGCGGTGAAATGTAAAAATCACCCTTAAAATAATTCTGTGTGATTTTAATCTACAGAATATCATCTACATTTTTATTAAATAATAATATAATTTTTGTCAATGTAAACATGAAAAAATAATTAATTAAACGATTTGGAAAGCAAGCACTTAAAAGCAGAGTCATTTCATATGAAATCGTCTAATAGGTAAAGCCATCTTATTTTAGAATTTGCTCAAACTTTGTCAGAATCTTCTTTAGGGTTCAAAGAGAAGGAAATCCACCGTCAATTAATTTTCGCATGCATCAAGTTCCCGCCTTCCAAATTAAAGCATTTAAAAAACGTCATTTTTGTGCTCTAATATTTTTAGCCTGTAAAAATGTTTCTATTAAAGATATCTACAGGTTCAAGATTGCATTTGAAAGTTGAAAGATAGTTTTTGTGTCTAAGAATGTTTAATTCACACAATCATTACCCCCGAAAGATAACAAGGTGCTGAAAATACGTGCATTTTACTGATTTTTCGTGATTTTTTAACCAATCAGTGTGCTCGACTGTTGGATGCAAACAGCTAATATTTCTCAGAAATCAAATGTACATATCGTGGAAGAAATAAGACCTACAATTGGCTCTTTCGGCCTATTCTTTATAAAAGAAATCTTGAAATTTTAAAAAACTCGCATTATTTAGGCTATAATATGAATGTGTTGGCTACGAGATGACAATATAGAACACCTACAAGATGTTTAGTTCTTACCTTGAACTTCAAAAGCCTGTAATGTTCGTTTTGTTATTTTCATCCTTTGTGCGTGTACATGTGGCTTAAGAGAAGCAAAAATATCAGTCATTTGTTTATTTTCTAGTTCAATAATATTATTCATAATTGATTATTTTTAAAACATGAAAATCCTTACAAAGCCTACAGAAACTACATATTACCTTTTCATTGTAATTTAATGTATTCTTATCGTTACTGTTTCTTTCTTATATTTTTGTGAGTTGGTTAGACTAAAATTAAGAACAAAAATAATTTTGAATGTGAAATTATATTTTTCATACTGAAATTATGATTATGTTAACATTCAAATTATCTAAGTAAGTAGTATAGTTAGATGTTTATAATACTTTTTATTTGCTCATTAATCCGTATAGATCGTCTGACGGTGTCGAATTACAAGAACGCTCCTGTACTAACGCTATTGTCGTTATTATAAAAATCGGGAGGTATGGGCGCTTTGCTGCTAGTAGTAACAGCATTACTTTTCAAACAGTACATTGTTTAAGTTTATTTTGAAAATAAACAAATGACTGATATTTTTGCTTTTTTAGACCACCTGTACACGCACAAAGATGAAAATAACAAATGAGCATTACAGGCCTTTGAAGTTCAGGGCAAGAACTCTCTATCCTGTAAGTTTCATATTTTTTATCTCGTAGCCAACACATTCATATTATAGCCTAAATAATACGATTATTTAAAATTTTAAAAACACAAGCAGAGATTTTTAACTTCCCGCTAAGAAAATTGAAAATTTTCAGAAATCGGGGTTATTGGTTTCACCCCGATTTTCGAAAATCGAGTTTTTTGTCATATCTCGACATTTTGAGATCTTAAGAAGCTATTCTGACCATTCCCACGATGGTGTCTGTATGGCTATATGTGTGTGTGTATGTGTGTGTGTATGTGTGTGTGTGTGTGTGTGTGTGTATGTGTGTACGGTGTGTACGGTGTATGTAAACCTCTCATAACTTTTGAACAGCTTGACCGAAACGCGGTTTACGGTATTCTAAAGGGTTGACTCCACTTAGATTTCCTGACAATTAGAACCGATTCGGCCCGGTAGATTTTGAGGAAATCTCAAAAATAAAATTTTCAGAAATTTATTTTTTGGAATATCTTTTAGGTTACTGAAACGATCAATTCCAAAATCTAATCAGCTCTTCTACTTATAAAACAACGTCGATCGTCGCAAACCGCATCAAAATCGGTTAATTCGTTCGAGAGATATCGATTACGAAAAAACTCGCAAAAAAGTGTTTTCTTGAAATAATGTTCAAAATTCTATCGGATTGATTTTGGTACTAGGATAACATTTTGTACCTAAAAGCTGCGTTGAATGCCATAAACCGCATAAAAATCGATTGATTCGTTGAAGAGATATCGATTACGAAAAAATTCGCAAAAAAGTGTTTTTTTGAAATAACATTCAAAATTTTTGTCGGATCGATTTTTGGTATAAACATAACTTTTTTTACTTGAAAAACCACGTTGAATGCTGCAAATTGCATCTCGATTGGTTGATTTGTTCAAAAGATATCGCAGTTCAAAAATTACAAAAAAGTGATTTTTCACCTAATCGTAGAGCTCAAAAATGTATGTGTATAATCTCCGGAGAGCTCAAAAATTAACTAATACGTATATTTTTGAGCGCTCTAGAGCTCGAAAATAGCGGGAAGTTTCAGGGATGGTCTGCAGGGTCAACCGATTTTCAGATTTTTTTATAAGGAGTAGGCCGAACGAGTCAATTGTAGGTTTTATTTCTTTCACGATATGTGAACTTGATCTCTGAGAAATATTAGCGTTTGCATTCAACAGTCAAGACACTGGACTCAGTTAAAAATTACGAAAAATCAGTAAAATATATGTATTTTAAGCACCGTGTTATATTTCGGAGGTATTAATTAGTGTGAATTTATATTCTTTGCACAAAAACTAGTATCTTTCAGCTTTGAAATGCCATCTTGAACGTGTAGATATCTTTTTTAAAATTTCAAAAATTCAAACAGAGATTTTTTATAAAGAGTAGTATGAACGAGTCAATTGTAGGTTTCATTTCTTCCACGATATGTGTACTTGATCTCTGAAATTTTAGCTGTTTGCATTCAACAGTCGAGACACTGGAATCAGTTAAGAATTTACAAAAAATCAATAAAATATACGTATTTTCAGCACTGTGTTATTTTTTCGGAAGTATTAATTGTGTGAATTTATATTCTTTGCACAAACACTACTATCTTTTAGCTTTGAAATGCCATCTTGAACGTGTAGATGTAGATATCTTTAATAAAAAAAATTTATAGGTAAAAATATTAAAGTATAAAAATGACGTTCTTTAAATGCTTTAATTCGGACAGGCGGGTGACGGTGGATTTCCTATTTTGAACCCTAGAGAAGGTTCTCACAAAGTTCAAGCAAAGTCGAAAATAGTGGAGCAACAAAATAATCTTTTTTATACGATTTCATATTGAATGACTCGAAGGTCAATGTTTAAAGCGTGCTCATAAAATTTGCCGTCTTGATCAAGCAAACTTTTTGTTTAACACGCCTCTAACTACTTAATTGTTAACATTATCAGAAAATACTTATTAATAGCCTTGTAGAGTGGAATTTCAGGATTCAAAACGTTTTGTTTTTTAACTACGATGACCGTAATCAGTTATCAATGTTTTTATGAGCGCTTGCACGACATCCTATAAAGCTGAATTTCATCTGTCAGTGTCTACATTACATTGCATTTAGTTGTACAACTTATTTACTATTCCTCATATTATAATTCCTACATCTTTTTATTCAGCAAGTATAAAGTAAACTTTTCTTAAGAGTACAATATTTCCATTTGGGTTTTCGTTTCGAAGATAGTACGAGGAGAATAAAAAAATTGTTTAAATTAAATTAGATTTTGGAACATTTGAAATCGAGAGTGTTGCCGTTTTAAGTCTCGTTCTCTCGTAAGCCCCAATTTTGTGCCCCCATGTATAAAATACTATTGAATATTATAAAAAAATATTTGCTCTACAAAACCTTCTCTGAAAAATATACCAAGAAATCGCAATCTGTCTCTTTTTTGCCACTCTATGCTTAACTCGTTTTTTAAACTTTAATGCCCTTTTGCACAAGATGATTTTTAAAAGCGGGATTTTGATAGATGAGTACATAAACATTCATTTTATATAAAATTCAGCTTGTAGCAATAAAACCCCCACAGAACCTACTTTTATGCGTATAATTTTTGGTACTTAAAAAACTTTTTTCAGACAGTTTTTTTACCAAGTCTGACAAACTGATTTGTAGTGTAACATCCAGGAAGGGCGTGATGTGGGTATATTTTTTAACAGGTTTGCGTCTGATTACGTATTTCATGCACTGCTATGAAACGTACATTGTCTTGTGCTCCAGTTTTTACCCAAATGTCTTTAGTAAATTTCACTTTAAAGTGCGCAGTTAATACTAGTAAATCTGTATCTTTGCAAAATGCACAATGCGTGGATATTAAAAAATCAGTTTCCATTATAAAATTTGCTTCATATTCAATAATTTCATCAAATCCTTCACTGATCACAAATTATAAATTACAATTACAAAGTATTTTTTGAAAAATTGTGTAACTGACGAGGCAAAATATTTGTTAGTTGCTTTTTATTAAAAACAGAATTAACAAATAAGTCCCAATTTTGAGGCAAAAATATCTCAAGATTATCTATATTATAAATCGATTATCTTTTAATTCATGAACAATCTTTACCAACGTTTCACAGTCTTACTGGGTGTGATACTATAGGCATGTATGGTCCAGGTAAATAAAAATATTTTTAAAAGCATGTTACAATTTGTTTTTTATTCGATTGTATTAAAAAGTGACGATTTTTGGTTCTAATATTTGGATGAAAAGATCAACTTTTTACAACTGTCTGCAACCGCCTAGAAAGTGTAACTATTTTTGGTAAATTTTTTTTAGTGGAAAATATCACCTTTACTGGTATAGCCGAGCAAAGTAACTTAAGGGATCGGTAATGTCATTAACAGTTCTTTATGTCACTTTTACCTGACAATAATAGGGTAGGTACTGATTAAGCACTCTAGACAACAGAGCCTGACATCTGTCAGTTGAATTTTACGAATTTTGTTTACAAATGATTTCGCGTTAGAAAGTGTTTTGAGAGAGGCAAAAACGGTTGCAGAAAAAATATTGTAGGCAGCACACCCGGAAAATGTCTTTACTGGGCTCGCCGGCTTTCGAAACTGTCACTTCCCCCAGTAACGAATCACTTTCCGGTCTTTTACGTAAATAACTATTTCAGACGGTAAATAGTTATAAACAATATAATGATCAATATGTATATAAACAAATGAAGCAAACTGTCATGATATTCTTATTAGATTGTATCAAAGTGACGTAAGTCGAATACCACGAGATTTTTCAGTTGAAATAAATATAATAAATAAATTTTATTAATTTCTTCTTACAATCTAATAAAAACTACTATGCGAATCAAATGTATTGAACCCTCACTTTAAGCGCTTACGAAAATAAACTAGACGACCGAATTAGACAGTTTCTTCACATAGCAGTACGTCTAATGTTTACTATAGTGTGTCAAAATTTTATGAAAATAGGTTTTACAGTTTTTGAAATATTGAATGATAATGTAAAAAAGTACCGATTATCGGTATCATTTTCGATATAACGGTATTTGCGAATAATTTTTCAAAAACTAACTGACAAAACTACTTGAAATTTTCATGAGTTATAAAATAAACCTTTCTGTAGACTTGTCCTTTGCAAAAAGAAACGACTTTTAGTTATTCAGTTATTAAATAAAATGTTGCTAATTGATATTTTCATTATTATTAATAATATAATTAAAATAATAATAGCGAATAGCGATTCTATGAGTAAATTATAGATTATCAAAAAATAACGAAATACCATAAGAAAACCCTAATCAGAGTAAGAGAAACTCGACCATTTTTGCTTATTTATTTATTCCTTCAAATATCTTGGACTTTCCGTTGAGATTTTTTATACACTGATTTTCCAGACATTGAAACCTATTTGTTGAAAAAAAATGTTACTTATAAATTGCTTCGTTTAAGGTATACAGAGATGCCACAAAATATTTTTTAAATTTTTCTGTTTTTATTTTTTTTTTTAATTTTTTTCACATAATGTGAAAATAAACATACGTTTTTATTTACACTCCACATTTCATTCTAATATCTTAATAATTCATGAAGTTATACGTAATTAGACATTAATGTGTCCAGAGATCGCGTAAAAATGAGTACATTTTAAGATATAATAATGCGAAACTTGGTAAGTTCTAAAAATAAAATGCTAGAGTATTACAGAATATTAACATATGTCCAAGCAATAAAACGTAAATTTTTCCAAAATTTTTAGACTATTAGTTTTTTTGTAATTCGCACTCAAAGTGAAGACTCAATACATTTGAATCGCATGTAATGTGTGACACATGGACGAAAATATTTTTTATACTCATACGGTTTCCGAAAACGGCTTCACCCCGTCCGGCAATTTTCGTATAAAAAACTGCATTTTTCAACCTTGTGTCATATGTATGGCTGTCAAAAATGTTCCGTGGGACAATGGCGTACGCGGCATTAACTAATACGAGAAACAATAAACTCTTACAATTTATAACAATGTATGTAAAACTTACCCTCTTAACTAACTTGATGAACTAGCTTGCTTATCACAAACTGGAGAAGATGTGTAGCCATTTTGCAGCATCAGGTATGTTTCTATGATTGTCTCCATGAATGATGTTCGCTTTGGTGAAAATATATTCTTATATTTTGAGAACGACCGTTCGACATCTACTGATGTAATACACGCATACGTAAAATAGTCTTTGAACGCACCGGTGTCTTTATTTAACACAGTTGTGAACTTTTCTTTAACGCGCTCATTTGTTGCGTCACCTATATCGTGTATTAGTAGATTTATTTCGTCCACTATTTGCAGTGACTCCGCTAACGACAACGCACTGTTTTTTAATTTTTTTATGCTTTCATGTAATGGTTTATAGTTCTTCGCAATATTTTTTAAAGCTGTTTCAACGGAAATATCTCCGAATTTTATCTGGCTTTTCTTAATAGCTGCAGCCTCATCTGGATTGAATTGTAGTATCACAGCTTTTATTTGTTGGAAATATTCAGGATAATAAAAAGCTGCCTGCAACCATGTTCCCAACGTGTAAGAATCGGCTGTGGAGGTTCAGGAATACCGGGACACTTGCTATGAAATGCACGGAGACGTTTAGGATATTTAAGAAACACCTTTTTTGTACTTGCTATTAATGCATCCACCTCTGGAAAACCTTTTCGAATAGTTTCTGCCACAAGATGTAAAGCATGCACTTTACACATAACATGTATAAACGTACAACCTTGTTCTTGCAAAGAACGGCCTATCGAACGCATTGTCACGGCGCCATCAGTCACAAACATCAACACTTTTTGACAGTTCAAATTTTTCTAGCGTCTCCAGCACCACCCTGGTAATTGTTTCGCTAATACACTGGCTTAGGCTTTTTCTAGCTAGTAACAGTCGGTTTAAGAGGGTCCAGTACTCATACTATAACATTTAAAATTAAATTTTTTTTACAATCTGTTGTCTCATCAACAGATAACCACAGCCGTGTATTTTTTACTTCACATTTCATCTTATTTACTATGTCTACGTGCACAATTGGTAGATAGTTACATAACGTTGTGCGACTTGGTAACGTCACCTGGGCATTGTATTTATTCCAGAACTCTCTAAATGGTTGTTTATCGAGTATGTGCAGCAGAACATCACAGGCAATCAGCATTAATAGTAAATCAAACATAAACTGTGTTGTCGAAGGCACGCAATTTTTTTTATTTTTATGGTGTACACTGTTTACGTGAAGTCCACAATCACCCTTATCCCAGCACATCAAATCTTTCTCGCACACTTTACAAATTATATTAGCACCATCATAGAATAAATCCGGGAATTCACCTATGAATTTATTCACTTTGTCAGCAAATGGCCGTTTTCTACCCCTGCGTACGTCTGCTATGCTTTATTATCAAATTAGTATCAACAATACAGTACAACAAATAAAATAAAAAATACAAAAACAATATGCAATATGCTCAAGTGACTTAACGTGTACACAACTCGAAAGCTAATAATAGACTGGACTGGAGAAAGAGTTTCGCGGGCAAGGTGAATGCCGGCGACAGTAAGTACATCTGTACTCTACGACCATGATACACAGAAACGGTTTGCAGCTTTAGTCATATGTAAATAACTATAAACGTATATAGGTTCGGATATAAATTGCATCAATCATTTGCGAAACATTATAGCTTCTAAAATCATAAATAAATTACACCACCAACAAAAAACAGTCTCAAGCAACATTTATACCAAACTTTTATCTGACTTAATAGTCAAAAGCCAAATCTCACACTTCCACATCTGTTGGAAAACGGATGGAAAATTTTGACAATAACATTGTTCCTGTTCTCACTACCAAATCTCCAATGACTAAAGACACATAATTTTCATCGTTTGCTAATTATATTTTTTTTTGCAATATTTTTAAAACTTGTATTTTGCGAGAAAAGAAACTTAAAACGGCAATACCTCCGGTTTGAAATGCTTCAAAATCTAATTCAGTTTAGACAATTACTCGTATATCTCCGAAATGAAAGCACAAATTAATATCTAAGAAAAGTTTACTTTACTGAACAGTGCAGGATTTACAATTTTATGACTAATAATAAATAAGTTATGCAACTAAATGCAATATGATGTATATGTCAACAAACGAAATTCGACCTTATAAGATATCGTGCAAGCATTCATTAAAAACCGACAACTAATTACGGAGTCATGGTAATTAAAAAATAATGCAACGTTTGCAATCTTAAAATTCCACGCTACAAAATTATCAATAAGTATTTTTTTGATAATATTAACAGTTAAGTAGTTAGGGGCGTGTTAAATAAAAAGTTTCTTAGATGAAAATGGCAAATTTCAGGAGACCGCTTTAAACGTTGATCTTCTGCATTTAACTGCGTGCTTTCCGAATTGTTTACTTATTTGTTAAGCTTTACGTTGATAAAAATTATATAATTATTTAACAAAAATGTAGACGATATTCTGTAGATTAAAATAACACAGAATTATTTTAAGGTAATTTTTACATTTCACCCTTTACAGCCACCCCGTGCAGGACGAGATTTTGAAAAATTTTGAGGTTCCAAAGGGTAAACAATAATTTAAAATAGGTCTTAGCATTTAATAGAAATCATTTCTAGAAAATTTTAAAGTTGCCGTGGACTCTACTAATATCAAAATAAAACACGTATCTCCACCTTTTTAAGTAGCTTGGTTCTTTTACTAGAGTCAGAAAAGTCATTAGGGTGTGCCCCAGTAAATCTTATCAACTGTATAGGTCATACAATGCTGTATAAAATCGTTTTTCTTTTCGTTTTCCTTAGAAATATGACACACAAAATGAGCAGTATCCATTAATAGAACCATTAATTACTATTTATTTAACACATTTTATCCAACTATTTAACTTATATTTGGTTAGTGAAAGATGTGATTATTTACTATGTTTATTTTTCATAAAAAGTGTTTTCGTTTGTAATCATAGACATGACCACACGAATATTATACCTGTTTTTATGTTTTTTTTTTGAGGTAGTTAAGAATAATATTTGCTGCAGTTGTATATTACCTGATGAAAGGACAGGTATAATATAAATACTTTTATTATAAATATTTTTAAATGCTGTATAAAGTGACATAGAGCAATCGTGAATATATCTAGTCATTTTAAGTTCACAACAAAGTAAGTTAGAATCTCTCCATTTTAAATATTAGTTCTTTCACAGTGAAAAAATCTGAATTATGTATGGAAAATATATTTCAATAGCAGAAACATATATCAAAGAACACTTTACTCTTACAGAAGCCAATTTTACTTTTGTAATATGAACATTCAGATTTGTTACCTGAACATATAGTACGATGGAACAAAACAGGAAGAAAAAATGGAAGTATTTTTGAAAAATAATGCACAAAGGCTGGATGGACAATTCTCAGTTCAGTTTGAGAAAACGGCTAAAACGTCAACATAATCAGAGAGTAAATGTGGTATCGTAAATCTTATATTATACACTATCATTTGAAAGAAGTCAAAAAAGAAAGCTAAATTATTTCGTGTTGCTGAGCTGGATCACATTTATTATTCATGTGCTCAAGGATTGACTTCGATTGAAGAAAAGTTATAAGCTTCTATTGTGCAGTTGATACGACCTACATCATCAGGAACCAAGGCAATTGAACACCAAATACTGCTTAAACAAAATACTTCAATTCTACCTTATACAAAACAAGAAGTGTTGGGTACATTTGTTGACCTAGATATGATGCAAGCACAGTTTTAATACCTTAGAAAGTGTTTGGATGAGAAGAAGTGTAAGCTGTTTCCTTCTTACAATCAATTAGGGAAGCAAAACAAGAGTGCCATCCAATCGAATCTGCTATTGAAATTACCAATAAAATTGTAAAAATAAAGTTACAGACCCTCCTGAATCACACCATGTATCATATTTTATTGATAGATTCTGTTGATGTGACTAATAATATGCAGTTAACATTGTGCAGCAAGTGGGGATGTGACGGATCCTTTGACCAAATAAAAGCTTCCAGGAGAAAGTGAAGTAATATCAGATGCAAAATTATTTGTAGTTTGTTTTTTATCAAACTTATAGATGAAGTGAAAATGTAATATGGCAAAACCCTACTACATATTCTGTACGATATTGTCGGCGAATATCAACAGAATTGTATAAAGAAGCACCAGAAGAAACTGAAGCTGTTGTGTAATTGAACCGCAAATCACAGCAGTTCAGTAAAACATTAATTATTTTTGACCATGATAGATAGTAGATTTTCTTAGGTACTTACGGATCTAGCACTGTTTGTAGAGTATGTGGAGCTAAACTCAGCGAATTGAATGATTTAGAGCATGTACAAAATCTCCCAGAAATGAGGATTCCTTCAAATATGAACTTTCCACTTTACATTTTTGGATAAGATTCATGGAATTTGTTTTTCATATTATTATATGTAATTTTTCGTTTAAAACATAATTTACAAGGAATGAAGATCAGATTGAGAACACAACAAAAAGATTATACGTGCACAACAGATTTCGTGAAGAAAATATGCCTAATTATTCTCCAACGACGTCAAACCAGCCGAACCAGCAATGATGGTAATACTACAAGACGATTTTCTAAAAATAACTAATGTACAGCTACTAGAACTGATGTTGCCAAAGGTTTAATAAAGACATTTTAAGTTATTCTTCAGACAGTTTCATTTGGAATAAAAATTATCGCTAATAAATTTGGTGAAAAAACCCTACAAATAGCAAAGCATCACGTAAATGTGTAGTATTATTTGCCCTTATCTGTGCACAAAGTACTCGAGCAAGTAGAAAAGAAAATATCATAAGACATAATGCAGTCTTGCCTCTTGTTCAGCTCTCAGAAGACACACAAGAGTCGTATAATAAAGACTATAAACAATTCAGATTCAGAAGAAAATGCTCGAGATATGCGGCTAATGAAGATGTTTTTCATACTTTGTTGTACTCGTCAGATACTGTTATAATTAGCATAAGAAGGCCGTTACTCAAATCTACTAAAGATCTTGATGAAGAGGCACTTGAATTATTGGAGTAATATTATTCATTTTCAAGAAGTAAACGTTTATTACCAAGTCGCTAAATTTGAATTTAAAGTCAGAATATATTATATTCAGACATGGAAACATGTTTAGTAGCTTCCATTTTTTTATTTGACATTTAGTTTTTTTTTTTTGTTATGTTTAAATTTCTTTTTAGAAATCCTGTAAAAACAGTATTTTATAAATCGTTTTCATATAATCTAGAAAATGGACGTTACGGAGTTATTTAGACCGTTCTCACTCTGTGTGTACATTTAGTTTCTTAATCGCTCGCAAAAAAATTATTCATTGAAATAAAAAAAGTAAATGCCTAGAGAAAGTAAATTTATACGTCTAATTTAAATATAGAGAATCTCTCTTATAACATTTTTTAACAAGTCAAAATTTGTCATAAACTTCCGTTTCGAAAACAAAAAGAAGCCGATAAATATCTATTTTTGAATCTTATTTACAAAATAAGACAAATAATTTTTTCCTCCCTAATTAAAAAGTTATTATTAAAACAGTATTATACTAAAATTCCTTAAATAATGGCCTTTGCATTTTACTTTAAATTAAAATTAAATAGTTCTGAGGAAACAATTTCTATCTTTTATATTTTTTTTAATTTTTTACACTCATTTCATTTCTTTTGTTGTCAGATTTGCAGTTCGTGCATACATCGTTGCCTTTGAAGTTAATTGTCGTTAAAGTTTGTCAGCGTGTGCGCATTATTAATCAACATGATTATATTTTTGAAAATAATAAGACGAATTCATCATAAGTTTTTAATTAGTTGACTGCAATTCTTAAGAAGACTCAAAAATAAATTTTACTCTAATATATAAATGTCACTAAAGTATGATAAATACTTTGTATCAAAAAGTAATGAGTTTAACACTAAAAAACTCTCATAAAAGTGAGAATTAACGAGATAAAATCGACAATGCTAACGCAAAAAACTATTAAAGCTGCATATATGCCTTTCATAACAAAGGTAAAACCAATAATTACTGGTACATTACAACATTACCAAGTTTACTAACAAAAAAATGATATTTTGTTATTTGCTATTATCTTGTTTAGGAAATATTATTTGGGTACTGAGTGAACAACAAACTTTTATAATTTTAATATTTCATCTGATAATGAGGAATCACCTACTTTTTTATATGTATATTGATGTTCTCTTCTAGACATGCTCATATACAAATGTTATATAAAACAATTTTATTAACACTTAATATTAATTAACAATACTATTCATTCTATAAACTATTAGATCAACTACTTGATTCGAAATGCTAGAAGAAACTGAATTGTGCAGCAGAATTCACAGCATTTTAAAGCAAACAAATATTGATAAATAGTTATTTAAAAAAATTTAACTACTCATCAGAAATATGTATTTTCAAAAACAAACATTTTATTCTGGTTACAAATGACAACAAAAAACCCCCAAAAATTATACAGGTACATTTACTTTTTTACTGGGCTTTTATTGGGCCAACATGTCTAGTAAAGGCCGGGTAAAAACTCAGTAAAGGCCCATAATTTGTTGTTTATGTTTATTGGGTGAATGACCACGTTTTTTTAATGTCGACAGCTTCTGCTTCAGGATTTGGGGGTTGTCTAATTTATGTGGTGTATTTGTGTTTATATTTCTGTGTATGTTTATGTTTATGCAACGAAATTTTTTTCAATTAACGTTACATTAGTCTCTACGTGAAATAGGACCATAAAAGTACTTCCTGTTTATCTTTTATCTTATTTTTGTTATTAGATCATTTTCTTTTATAATATTTTTATTATGTTGATGACAAAAGTAGTGAAATTGGTGTTACTATCGAGTTTCTATTCCGCTAATACACCTTCATTTGCATCACCACTACGCAAAATATTTAAATGTTTCTTTACTTAAATAACTTTGAGATCAAATAATTTTGTCTCAGACTGTGGCATACGACATGGAATCTATTCTTCTGTAAATATGATAACTGGAACGTTACGCATAGATAGTCTTCACAACTACAAAAGCGAACTTATCAGTTCACTGATTTCACGTCAGCGGAAATCCACGAAATAGTTGAGGATAGTGAGGATAGATCAAGAATAACAGCGGAAAATATTTTATGTTCTGGATCTGAAATATACAGGGTATTTCAAAGATACGGAATGAAATTCCTATTTCTTGAAGAAACAAGTTTTCAAGAGAATCCTGGAATATGTTTTTTAAATATATGTCTTCTGATGCTATTTCCGACGAGGAACTTAATTTTTGTAAAGTGTCTTATAATCAAGTATTTGAAATAATCGAAAATTTGACAAATACTATGCACATAACGTTAATGTAAAAGTGTTAAACTATTTTAATACGCTTTCCACAAAAATTATAGAATAGAAAAAAAATAGGTCGTTTATGTACTCATTTTTTCATATAATATTGAAACAATTTCAATATTACTTTTGCGACTGTCGTTTCTTCTGAAGTTTAGTACCATATATTCAATTTAACTATGCGCTCTATATACAGGGAAAGGCAAGAAGTATGACGACATGCAAATTCCAAAACATTTGAAATTGACCTCTCTCAATTAGTAGGCTATGAAAATTTCTTTTTTATAAGTATTCTGGTGACAGCCTCTCTATTATTGTATTCACTGCGATAGGCAATTTGCCATACGGCTCTTAATAAATAAAAAATTGGCATTTCGTTATAAATTGCGTTGTTGCCAATAACTGCTAAAAAACAAGGATTTTAGCGGATTTTGATTTATTTCCCCCAGATCAGAATTGCCTTAAGCGAGTTTTTTGTGTTAATTCGTTTTCCCGCACGCTCAGCAGAATAGTGTCCGTGACATATTGTATAAACCATATTTTTAAGGTGTAAATATTAGATATTATGTAGTTTAAGTTACACTGTTGGTTGTAGTTTAAGTTACGCAGGTGGTTCGTGCAGCAGATATTTTCAGTGGTAAACGGTTACGGAGTGCAAGCAAGACACAAGTGCAGGAGGTCAGTCCAGGGATAGGCGGTATATTTGACTGTATAATCGCGAGCGTGCTATAGTTTAAGATTAGCACCTCATATCCCTGATTTGGGGTTTATTGACTACGTTTTTCGGACTGAACGGCTAATACATTGCACCAAGGGGCACTTCGTAAGATTCTATCCATACACAAGACTGTAGAACCTCACTTATGCCGCTTCGCGTGTATCTAGTAAACTATGAAGAGAATGACCTCTATCCACACACGAGACCTTAGAGTTCTATCTTTATGTCGGCTACAACAGACAATGACAACCGAATATTCCCGTTGCACTCCAACTCTACAGCACTGTAGTTTAATTCACTGACTCGTATTTTAGTATAACCTGCCCCTTGAACTACCTAGACCAGAGATATGCATGAACGTTGACGCTCGGTAATTACTTATAATTCATTGCGATAGGTTATCACATTAACGTCAAGCTTATCTTCTTAACAATTTAAATTCAGTGAGTACGGCTGATAGGCGGATCGATTAACACATGGCATATGGTAAACAATTTATCTGTAAGTGTACTGGCTGTCTCTGAAACACGATTATCTGAGGATATACCGTCTGATGTTGTTAACATACCTGGGTACAGGCTTTTCCGAAAAGATCGTGGTAGAGGTGCCGGAGGGTTGGGCTTTTTTATTAAAAATGAGTTTATTTGCCATGTTATTGATGTTGATTTTGTGAATGATAGTGATCTTGAATATTTTTGGCTTCAAATTAAAATCCAAAAAACTAACCTAGCCTTAGGAGTGATATATCGTCGCCATGCAACAACTACTGTTACAAAATGTATCGAAGTCTTAGACAGCATATTGCCACAAATCATAACGACCAATGATAAAGTGATACTTGTTGGTGATGTAAATATTAATCAGTTTATAATGGGTAACTCACTTGCTACTTATTTTGACAATTTAGGTTTCATACAAGTCATAAATGACCCCACACGGATAGCTCAAGACACCGCAACTCTGATAGATCCTATTTTTATAAGTGATCCTAATTTAATAACCGAGGCTGGTACAGTCAATGCAGATTTAATATCAGATCACAGATTAGTATACTGTAAAATAAAAGTTGCTACTATAAAAGTTGTTCAAAAAATGGTTACATTTCGTGATTTTAAGCAATTCAATTTAGAAAAATTCAAAGAAGATTTGTCAAATTTTCAGTGGGATAATATTATTTATAGCCCCGATATAGACCAAAAGGTATTAATTTTGACAAATAACATTACAGATCTCTTTTCCATTCATGCGCCATTAAAAACTGTTCGGGTTAGTAAACCTCATGTACCTTGGTTAACCGACAATTTAAAATTAATTTTCAATGAACGTGATAAGGCCCTTAATGTTTATAAAAGAAATAAATCTAGTGAGAACTTAAATAACTATAAACATTTGCGTAATTTCGCATTGGCTTCACTTAGGCGAGAAAAAGCAGCATATTTAAATTTTTTTTTACAAAATAAAAACTCTGATAAAGATTTATGGAAAGGTTTAAAAACCCTAAATATTCGTTTTAAAACCAACCCTTCTATACCACAACACTTAGTAAATCCTGAAGAAGCAAATGATTTTTTTTGCATCTGTTTTTGTAAAATCTAACAACTGCACGGGAAATATTGATTATTATAAGAATACAAAATATGATGCGAATATATATTTTCATTTTAGATTAGTTACAGTTGAAGATGTAAATAAAGTTATCCTATCTTTAAAATCGAATGCTTGTGGACTAGATAAAATATCATTACATATGGTAAAATTGTGTCTTCCAATAATAACGCCCTACATTACAAACATCATAAACTGTTGCCTGGAGTTAGGTTATTTTCCAATACACTGGAAACAGGCGCTGATCTGTCCTCTGCCTAAAATAAATGATCCACAAACCGTTTCCGATCTACGTCCCATTAGTCTGTTGCCAGTTCTATCCAAAATATTAGAAAGAATAGTACACATTCAGATAGAGGAATATTTATCAGCAAATAACATACTTCCTGCTCACCAATCTGGCTTTCGCAAACAACATAGTACAACCACATCACTTCTCAATTTATCCGACGATATACTAAGAAATTATGATAAAAAGCTTGCTACAGTGTTAATCTCTTTGGACTTTTCAAAGGCCTTTGATACCATTGATCACGATTTACTTTGTGCCAAATTAAACTTTTATGGCTTTGGGAAAAGAGAAATTATGTTTTTTAAATCCTATTTATTTCATCGATATCAGAGAGTATCTATTTGCGATCAAATATCTTCATCAAAAATTGTTGTTTCTGGAGTGCCGCAGGGGTCAATATTGGGCCCACTCTTGTTTTTAATTTATACGTCGGATTTTATAAAATCTGTAGAAACTGCAAATCTTCAAGCGTACGCAGATGATATACTTCTTCAATATAATTTCGAGGCAATGGAAGTACAAACGGTTTCATTACAAATTAATGAAGAACTTGAGTCTGTTTTTTCCTATGCAACAAAGCATAATTTAAAGTTAAATCCAAGCAAAACCAGTATGCTCCTATTTTGCTCAGAGACTAAACGGGAAGGTATAAATCAATTATTACGCCTTAATATAAATAACGTACCTTTAATTCTGTCACATGAATCAAAAAATACTGGGTGTCATTTTCGACGATGGCCTCAGATTTAAATCTCATGTTGGTAAACTGCTTCAAAAATCCTTCGTAAAAATGAAAGTTTTATTTGCTAACAGGCATTTAATAAATTACAAATTTAGGAAAAAACTCTGCGAGTCACTTGTGTTGCCTATTTTCAGTTATTGTGATTTATATTAATTGTATTAATTATAATAAAAATCATAGAACCAATATACCGGTAGATCATACAGTAAGAGATATCAATTGTCATGTATATAAACTAGTGCTGGAAAATATAATATCAAAAACAAATTTAGATGGATGTCAAATAATAAACAAAATTTAACAGTAGCACATTTAAATGTTCGTTCGTTATTTACCAGTTTCACTGAACTATGTCATATGGTAAACAATTTATCTGTAAGTGTACTGACTGTCTCTGTAATACGATTATCTGAGGATATACCATCTAATGTTGTTAACATACCTGGGTACAGATTTTTCCGAAAAGATCGTGATAGGGGTGCTGGAGGATTGGGCTTTTTTTATAAAAAATGAGTTTATTTGCCATGTTATTGATGTAGATTTTGTGAAAGATATTGATTTGGAATATTTTTGGCTTCAAATTAAAATCCAAAAAACTAACCTAGCCTTAGGAGTGGTATATCGTCGGCAGACAACAACTACTGTTACAAAATGTATCGAGGTCTTAGACAACATATTACCACAAATTATAAGTACCAGCGATAAAGTGATACTTGTTGGTGATGCAAATATTAACAAATTTATAATGGGTAACTCACTTGCTACTTATTTTGACAATTTAGGTTTCATACAAGTCATAAATGACCTCACACGGATAGCTCAAGACACCGCATCGATGATAGATCCTATTTTTATAAGTGATCCCAATTTAATAACCGAGGCTGGTACAGTCAACGCAGATTTAATATCAGATCATAGATTAGTATACTGTAAAATAAAAAGTTGTTTCTATAAAAGTTGTTCAAAAAATGGTTACATTTCGTGATTTTAAGCAATTCAATTTAGAAAAATTCAAAGAAGATTTGTCAAATTTTCATTGGGATAATATTATTTATAGCTCCGATATAGACCAAAAAGGTATTAATTTTGACAAATAATATTACAGACCTTTTTTTCATTCATGGGCCATTAAAAACTGTTCGGGTTAGTAAACCTCATGCACCTAGGTTACTCGACAATTTACAATTAATTTTCAATGAACGTGATAAAGCTCTTAATGTTTATAAAAGAAATAAATCCAGTGAGAACTTAAATAACTATAAACATTTGCGTAATTTTGCATTCACTACACTTCGGCGAGAAAATGCTGCATATTTAAACTTTTTTTTACAAAACAATAATTCTCATAAAGATTTATGGAAAGATTTAAAAACCCTAAATATTCGTTTTAAAACCAGCCCTTCTATACCACAGCACTTAAAAAATCCTGAAGAAGCAAATGATTTTTTTGCATCTGTTTTGGTAAAATCTAACAACTGTACGGATAATATTGATTATTATAACGATACAAAATATGATGGGAATATATCATTTCATTTTAAATTAGTTACAGTTGAAGATATAAATAAAGTTATACTATCTTTAAAATTGAATGCTTGTGGACTAGATAAAATATCATTACATATGGTAAAATTTTGTCTTCCAATAATTACGCCCTACATTACAAACATCATAAACTATTGCCTGGAGTTAGGTTATTTTCCAATACACTGGAAACAGGCGCTGATTTGTCCTCTGCCTAAAATAAATGATCCATAAACCGTTTCCGATCTACGTCCCATTAGTTTGTTGCCAGTTCTATCCAAAATATTAGAAAGAACAGTACACATTCAGATAATAGAATATTTATCAGCAAATAACATACTTCCTGCTCATCAATCTGGCTTTCGCAAAGAACATCGTACTACCACATCACTTCTCAATTTATCTGACAATATACTAAGAAATTATGATAAAAAGCTTGCCACGGTATTAATCTCTTTAGACTTTTCAAAGGCCTTCGATACCACTGATCACGATTTACTTTGTCCAAATTAAAATTTTATGGCTTTGGGAAAAGAGAAATAATGTTCTTTAAATCCTATTTATTTCATCGATATCAGAGAGTATCAATTTGCAATCAAATATCTACATCAAAAATTGTTGTTTCTGGAGTGCCACAAGGGTCAACATCGGGTCCGCTCTTGTTTTTAATTTATACATCGGACTTTATAAAATCTGTGGAAACTGGAAATTTTCAAGCATACGCAGACGATATGCTTCTTCAATATAATTTCGAGGCAATGGAGGTACAAACGATTTCATTACAAATTAATGAAGAACTTGCGTCTGTTTTTTTCCTATGCAACAAAGCATAATTTGAAATTAAATCCAAACAAAACCAGTATTCTCCAATTTTGCGCAGATACTAAACGGGAAGGTATAAATCAATTATTACGCCTTAACATAAATAACGTACCCTTAACTCTGTCACATGAATCTAAAATATTGGGTGTCATTTTCAACGACAGCCTCAGATTTAAATCTCATGTTGGTAAACTGCTTCAAAAGTCCTTCGTAAAAATGAAAGTTTTATTTGCTAATAGACACTTAATAAATTACAAATTTAGGAAAAAACTCTGCGAGTCATTTGTGTTGCCTATTTTCAGTTACTGTGATTTAGTATATTTTCCCTGCTTGGATCAAATGACAAAAAAACCGTATATAAAAAGTACAAAATATATGTTGCCGTTTCATTTGCAACTTGAGAAAATTTTATCACATTTCCGCTGTTTTCGCTAATCTTAACTGGTTTAATATGGAAAAAATTGTTAGGTACCACTATCATGTTTTTATTCAAAACCTTCTAATAAATTCATCACTTGCCTACCTTGTTTTCAGAACTGCTATACACAATTTAAATATCAGATTTCCAACACACTTACAATGCTCTTACACAGTACGGCTATGTTTACCAATCACCAGATCATTTAGTTTCAATGCAGTACAGCTTTACAACACTACACCCAATAATTTCAAAGATCTTTCTGTAAATCAGTTCAGGAAGAAAATTAAGTCACATGTTCTATCAAATTAGAAATATGGTTGTTATGTATTGTTATAACTTTCTTTATATATGTTGTTTACTTTCACTTTTTTTTCTTGTAACAGACAATATGAAATTTAGTTTTTTTTTTTAAGTGTGTACTTATTTTACTTATTTTCAATATTTTCAAAACTAGACCAATCTTTTGTGTAGTCTAGTATATATATATATATATATATATATATATATATATATATATATATATATACTAGTATATATATATATATATATATATATATATATATATATATATATATATATATATATATATATATATATATATATATACATATACATATATATATGTTATATCAAAATTATAATTATTGTATATTAGTTAAAGTCAGTATCATTCACAGACAGTAATTTGACACCATTGTTGATAAAGTTAAAATTATTCCCATTGTAATTTAATATCATCTGTTTTATCAGTCACGTTTGAATTTGCATATACCATGAAATATCATACGTGCTGATTTAGCAAACCAATTATTATAAATACAACTGGCAAGCCACTTGCAGTTCAGTTAACAAATATATTCTCTAGCATTTACATCTTTTATGTTAACCTTAGTTTAAGTATACAAAGTGTTACTAAACATAAATAAATCATTATTGTATTCAATAAATAAAATTGTTTTTAAAAAGTGAATTTGTGAATCTCCAATACAACAAATTGGCGCAGTCGGTAGGATCCGAAAAAACACTACTTGAACACGGAACCAAGAGCCTAACTGGTAGTGGTGGATCATCATCCTTCGAACGGTCAAACGAACCAACGACTTCACACAATCACTCAAGTAAACTACTATTTCAAGAAAGAAATAACAACAAGCAACTCAAACAACAAGCAACTCAAACAACAAGCAACTCAAACAACAAGCAACTCAAACAACAAGCAATTCAAACAACAATCAACAAAACTAGCAGAAGAAACAACTCATCCCACATCCCAATGATAATATTTTGGTAAGTGCATTTTTACATTGAATCATCTTACTGTTATATTTTATTTTTGTGGTCATTATTTTCTCAATTTTAACGCGAACTAAAGTTCAATTATCCAATAATCCCAATTAAATAATAAATAATCAAAATGGCAGAAGGACAGGCAAATATTGAACCCTACAAACTATCAGAGATTTTTTCTATTGTCCCTGAATTTGAAGGTGACCAGATCTTTGTAAATACATTTTTGAACGCTTGCGATCATGCGTATCACATGGCCGTCAACGACCAACGAACATTATTAACATTACATATTAAAAATAAACTCCGTGGGCGAGCAGCTCAATTAATAAACTCGCGAAACCCAGCAACATGGCCCGAAATTAAACAACTTTTATCAATCCATTTTGGAGATTCACGTGACTTAACTTCTTTCACTCAAGATTTGCAGCGAATTAAACAGCTGTCAAACGAATCTGCATTAACATTCTTTTCCCGTTTACAGACGCATAATGCTAAAATGCATGCTGCTATACAAAAAGCCGCTCTAACACTTGATCAAAAAGACGCTCAGTCTCAACTTATCGAGACAATGACTTTAAATACACTTCTCGCGGGACTGGAACCTCGTTTAGGACAGATTATAAGGGCAAGGAAACCCTGCAGACATGCTCGAGGCATGTGCACGCATCAGACGAGAACTTCAATTGTCTTATTTCGAGAATCAGAAATTTGACAAATCTAATCCCTCTCGCAATGTTCAAATACCAGTTAAAAAGCCCAGTGTATCAAATGGTTTTCAGAAAATTTGAACATATTGTAAGCGCAACGGACATCTCATAAATGAATGTCGCGCTCGTCAACAATTTCGCAATCCCCCAATTTTCCTAATTTTCCTCAACAGAATTCATATCAGAATTTTCAAAGGCAATATGCTGCTCCACAGCCGCAGCAGCAACAGCAAAGGCCATTTCCACAACAAAACTTCTCAAATCAAAATCAGAAACCAAATCAATTCTTTAACAGGCCTACTCAATACCAATCTCGACCATCTGTAATTCAGCCAAACCCGTAATTCAAACCAACCAAGGACACATCATTTAAATTATCAAACGCCGAATTACTCGTATTTTAATGAGGACTATCAAGAACCAACGAACGAAGAATTACAGGAATTTCCATTAAATAATCAGGAAGATTTTTCACAACAGTACCAATACTCTGGTAATGTTCAGGATTTTCAGATAGGTCCCCAGACTTCGAGCGATCCCCCGGATTTTCAGAACCAACACCTGGATTATTTCACGCAGGAGAACCCCGCATTTTCTATGACGCCCCAACAAACTTTCAATCCGATTTCAGATCTAGAATCTCAGATCCAATCGATGAACTTGGAAGATTTCAATCTGAACTTCCCCGAACAAACTTTCATCTAAATCCATTGCTTACTGTTAAATCCAGAAATCTGTACTATATCAAGGATATAACAAACACATTTAAAATTCTGATCGATACTGGTGCAGGAATTTCGATCTTTAAAGAAAAAACTGCGGAAAAATATTCAAATAAAACTTCTGAAAATGTCAGTATTCAGGGCATAACTAATGAAAAAATTTTTATAAATGAATCCAAACTTATTCCGTTTAAACCAGGTGACCCACATAAAGTATACATTTACAATCTTGATATTGAATTTGACGGATTACTTGGTTCTGATTTTTTGGAACATTATAGGTGTATAATAGACTTAAAAAATAAAAAGCTTATTACCAATTATAAAACAGTACCTTTATTTAAAGCAGGCGATGACTTAAATGAAACTCCAGTTGTTAATACAAACTGTAGCGATAGTTATGTTATTAATAAAATTTCTATTCAGCCACGCATGGAACAAATTTTTAAATTAAAATGCAATTTAACCAACACTGATGCTATACTGCTAGCTCAGGAAAAAGAAAAAGTTAGACTCCCTAATGCTGTAGTTAAAATTAATGAAAGAGGTGAATTTTTAACCTCTATAATCAATGCTAACGCCATCCCGAAAACAATCGAATTTTCTGACCTTAAATTGGAACCCATCACAAATTTTGAATCAACCTTTAATTTAAACACTATCAACAGTAACTCGGACTTTCAAAATAACATTTCGGATAGACAGCACGAAATTCAAAATCAATTACGCGGTTAGAACATCTCAATGACGAAGAAAGAGAATCCATCACAGATTTATGTCTTAAATTCTCCGACATATTTTATCTGGAGGGTGACTCTTTAACTTTCACCAACGAAATAAAACACGCTATAGATACCAACGATGCCAAACCCACCTTCACTAAATCATATCGGTATCCTCAAGTCCATAAAGAGGAGGTAAAAACCCAAATTTCAAAAATGCTCGACCAGGGCATAATCCAACACTCTATCTCACCTTGGTCCTCCCCAGTGTGGGTAGTGCCAAAAAAGCTTGACGCCTCAGGCAAACAAAAGTGGAGAGTAGTCATCGATTACAGAAAACTAAACGAGTTAACCATCAACGATAAATATCCTCTGCCGAATATTTCGGATCTTCTCGACCAACTCGGTAAATGTGAATACTTCACCACGTTAGACCTCGCGTCGGGGTTCCACCAGATAGAAATAGATCAAAAAGACATCCAAAAAACCGCGTTCTCGGTAGAGAATGGCCATTACGAGTTCGTTCGTATGCCATTCGGCCTAAAAAACGCACCTTCAACCTTCCAGCGCGTAATGGATAACATCCTCTTAGGCATCCAAAACGAGCGTTGCCTCGTCTACATGGATGATATTATAATATATTCCCCCACAATCCACGAACACATATCCAGGTTAACAGAAGTTTTCAAACGATTAAGAAAAGCCAATCTCAAAATCCAGCCGGATAAGTGCGAATTCTTGAGGAAAGAAGTCGCTTATCTAGGGCATCTTATCACCCAAGACGGAGTCAAACCAAATCCTTCAAAAATTGACTGTATACGAAATTTTCCCGAACCAAAAACACAAAAAGAAATTAAATCTTTTCTAGGACTAGCCGGATATTACAGGCGCTTCATTTCTAACTTCGCGAAAATTTCTAAACCACTTACTACTCTGCTTCAAAAAGATATTCTATTTAATTTCAATTCCGATTGTAAAAAATCATTTGAACAGCTTAAAGCAGCTTTAACTTCTACACCTATTTTAATATACCCTAACTTCGACGAAACCTTTCTTCTAACAACGGATGCAAGCGCTTATGCCATAGGAGCCGTGCTCTCGCAAGGCCCCATAGGAAAAGATCTTCCGATTGCCTATGCATCGCGAACCTTATGTAACGCGAGACAAAGTACTCCACTATAGAAAGGGAACTGTTAGCTATTGTATGGGCTGTTAAACATTACAGACCATACCTTTTCGGTAGAAAATTTAAGCTTATAACGGACCACCGACCTTTGACTTGGCTTTTTTCCATTAAAGATCCCGGAAGCAGACTCGCACGCTGGCGGCTCAAGCTTGAGGAGTATGATTACGAGATCATATATAAGCCAGGAAAAATCAACAAAAACGCGGACGCTCTATCGCGCATAAAAGTTAATAATATCCAAGAATGCGTGACATTTCATAATAATGTTCAAAACACGGACGACGACCCTAACGTAGAAACTAGCTCTGACGACGACATATCGCCAGAACAAATAACCCAAGAGTTCGACACCTTTGAGAAATTATATCAAACAACATCACTAATCGATTATTCGAAAATTAGGTTCTCAAATAATCAATTACTAGATAAAGAGCACAAAAATATCATTACGTTCTTTCAACAGGACAACTTGCAGGACTTCCATTTTAAAATCATAGATGATATTTTCGAGGAAAATCCCGATTTTACCAACAATAAAATTAATGTTCTATCTAGTAAAACAGTAAAGAAAAGAAACTATTATATCGTACCATTGCCTTTTGATCCCGGTACGGCAATATTACAACTCTTTATTACACTGTACAAAAATCAAAACGACATAAGCCCATCCAAAACGTATTATATAGAAAATAATTTAAATTTACCAATTCTCGAAATACTTTCATTTATATTCACCGACAAGGACATAAACCTTGTAATTTGTCAGGACATCGTAAAAACCCCTGACGAGGATCAGATTCCTATAATACTCGATCAATTTCACGCCGGAAAAAATAACTTACATCGAGGCATAAATGAGACTATACGTAGAATTAAAAACAAGTACAATTGGACCGGATTAACGAAAGATGTAGAACGGTACATCAAAAATTGCGAAACGTGTCAAAAAACGAAAATCTTACGTAAAAATCTCGATAACCCTCTCGTTATTACCGAGACCCCAAAAACCCCGTTTGAAAGAATAAATATAGACGTTTTAGAAATTCCGACAAGAAACTATGTCCTAACAATTAGGGACGAACTAACTAAATTCACGCAAGCTTATCCCATCTCGGACAAATCAGCCAAATCGATAGTAAATACACTACTTCTTTATTTTCAACACTACGGTACACCTCTTCGCATACACTGCGATTACGGACGAGAATTCGACAACAAGCTTCTCAAAGATCTTTGTACTCTTTACGATATTAAACTCACCTTCTCTAGTGTACATCACCCCCAATCAAACGGTTCGATAGAAAGGTTCCACGCTACATTGTTGGAAATGATAAGAGCTAACAAATCTGACAACCCTAGCGAACATCCATTAACTATTATACCGTATGCCGTCATTTGCTATAATAATTCTGTAAACAAGACGCATGGCTTTACCCCGTACGAATTGTTATTCGGACACACTTCAAGCCGTCCTCCTGAAACCCTTTACAATCAGGAGCAACTAATATCAAAATACGTTCGTGATTTAAACAATAGAATTTCGCACTATTATAAAATAGCCCGTACTAAAACCAATCTTCAAAAAAGAAAAAGCTAAGATTCGGTACGACAAACATGTTTCCAAAAATTTACCAGAATATAAAGTAGGCGACAAAGTTTACAAACAATTTAAAGATAAGCTACAGAATAAGTTTAACGGACCATTTGAAATTAGAGAAATTCTTAGAAATTCCGCAATACTCTTCAATCCCCAAACTGAACAAACTACAAAAATAAATTTCGATAGAATGAAACCATTCTTTGAAAATTAATTTGTTTTCAGGTTTCTTCTACTGCTAAAAGCAGTATCATCCCAATACTCGATTGAACCCATCAACAATACGATCGGAATCTACTACCATGAAGAAGATCGCATCGAAATTTCAAATGACAAGTGGACACTCTTAGTTTATAAAGACATAGAACCACTTAAGAAAACCCTTGACAATAATGACAAAATTTTAAATGAATTAGTAAACACTTTCGATAAAGACAACCCCCGTATGGCATCTTTCCGGTCAGAAGTCAGAACACATATTAGTCTCTTAGCTCAAATCTCGCAATCCCTACAATTAAAAGTAGAGGAAATATTCGCGGACACTAAACGCTTTAAACGAGGACTCTTAAACGGAGTAGGTACATTTTGGAAAGCTATCACAGGAAATTTAGATTCCTCTGATGGTGAATATTATACTAATTGTATTAATAAACTCACTAACGATGAGCATCAAATAGAAAATTTGTTAAAAAATCAAATTTCTGTAACAACCTCAGTAATAAAAAGTTTTAATACTACCATTCAGAAACTAAGAATTGATGAAGAAACCTTTAATAATGACATCAAAGAAATCGAAAAATCAATATATGATATATCGGATAATTTATTTTACATCGATGCAAAATTAAAAGTTCTTGAGTTATGCGAATCTCTAATGGAAAGCTATATGTTCTTAGAAAACGGTCTAGATGACATCCTAAATTCGATTACATTTGCCAGGCTAAAAATCTTGCATAGTTCAATAATCACACCTAAAGATCTGATTACCTCACTTCAGCAGATATCTCAATCTCTACATAAAAACAATTTACCTATAACACCACAAATATCAAAGGTAGCTCAATACTTTGATATAATAGAACTTCAAGCTTTTCAATCTGCATCCAAAATAATATTTGTACTCAAAATCCCTCTAACAGAACCAGAGAGTTACACACTTTACCACCTGTACCCTATACCTGTATTGGATAATCGAACTGGACTTCATCATATTTTGTCAACAACACATAGATACATTGCTAAAGATGATGATTCATTGTTATTTGTACCTCTTCCAAACCTCGAGAGTTGTAAAACCTTAGATCACAACATAAAACTCTGTTCAAACGTGCTTCCTTACCCAATAGACAGTGACGCTATATGTGAAGCCCAAATATTAAAACAATTAAGTGTAGTGCCCCGGACATGCCAGTCAAACTTATTATTCGCAAAAGACTACAGTATTCAAAAACTCAGTAATAATAAGTGGCTAATCTCGGTTTCGGACAGTTTACCAGTGACAGTTAAGTGCCATCACAGAGACGTAGTCACAAAAGTAATTGATACAAACTCTATCCTGAAACTACAACCCGAATGTAACGCTTTTATAGGTAGTACTAGAGTACATGCATCTGTGTATCAACAAGACAATATTACCTACAACAATCATCCAGTTTTAATACCTTATGACTGTTGTGAGCACTTACCGGATAAAAACAATCTTCCAAAGCTAAAACCACTTAAGTTAAGCAACCTAAATACGGACGATTTAAACATCACAAAACATAAACTAGATCAGTACTCTGAAGATCTAGATAGGTTAATTAACGAACCATTTGTAAATAAAAATATATCCTGGTTTACCTATGTAATCATAATTGTAATTTTATTATTAATTATTTTATATGTTATTTGTAAATGTAAGACAAAATAAGAAGAACAGGAATCGGAATCACCTCATCCAACAATCAGCCACCTCCACCACCATCACCTAGGCGTGGAATATTCAAAAACTATGGACACATACTCCCCAAACGAAGACCCAGTATAAACCTACAAGAACAACTAGAGGAAATAGAGCTAAATCCAAGTCACAGCAAAAATTATGCTTAAAAGTTGCTCCATGGCAGCAACTTTTTTATATGAAAGGGAGTTGTTATATCAAAATTATAATTATTGTATATTAGTTAAAGTCAGTATCATTCACAGACAGTAATTTGACACCATTGTTGATAAAGTTAAAATTATTCCCATTGCAATTTAATATCATCTGTTTTATCAGTCACGTTTGAATTTGCATATACCATGAAATATCATACGTGCTGATTTAGCAAACCAATTATTATAAATACAACTGGCAAGCCACTTGCAGTTCAGTTAACAAATATATTCTCTAGCATTTACATCTTTTATGTTAACCTTAGTTTAAGTATACAAAGTGTTACTAAACATAAATAAATCATTATTGTATTCAATAAATAAAATTGTTTTTAAAAGTGAATTTGTGAATCTCCAATACAACATATATTTATTTTTTTTTTTTTTTTTTTTTTTTTTTTTTTTTTTTTTTTTTTTTTTTTTTTTTTTTTTTTTTTTTTTTTTTTTTTTTTTTTTTTTTTTTTTTTGGGGGTGGGGGGGGGGGGGGGGGGGGGTGAGAAGAGAGGGGGGGGGGGGGGGGGGGGGGGGGGGGGGCGGGGGGGGGCGGGGGGGGGGGGGGGGGGGGGGGGGGGGAAAGGGGGAGGAGGGGGGAAAGGGTTCTCCGCCCCCCACACTCTTATTTTTTTTTTTTTTTTTTTTTTTTTTTTTAATTTTTTTTTTTAAAAAAAAATAAATAAATTTTTTTTTTTTTTTTTTTTTTTTTTTGGGGGGAAGGGGGAAAAATTAATTAAAAAAAAAAAGGAAAAAAAAAAACACCTCATTATGTTGGGTTGGTTGGGAGGAGGAAAGAAAGAAGTTTTGTTCTTTTCTAAGAAAATTATGATTTTTTCATTCTATTATTTTCTTACACATAAATGTATGTGAACGGTTCTATCTCTGTTATACACATTCAATCTTCTCATTTACCACGTCGTACGATCCCCATGCTGTATATAAGAAAAATGGTTTTTTAATGCAAATGCAAGTCTGAACATGTTCCGCTTTCCAACCACCTAAGTACATTATTAACCTCTTAAATTATATCATTATCCAGGCCTCAGTGGAACATAATACAATCGTGTTGATGTATGAATAAGATAGTATCTGTTAATGGAAGGGCATTGTATCAGAAATGGCTGGTTTGAAACACTGCCACCCCCTTTCAGAGCACTGCAGATGCTAATGTGTTAATTGAAGAATAATTAATTAAATCAAAAGCCGGTCGGACGCTTCAGCTCGTTCTTAATTCAATTAAATGCGTTGGCGACTTGGTGAGTTGCAACTGGACGCTGCTGTCTATTTTGTAACGATCCTAAATATCTTAATTAAGTGTTTCAATTTTCTTGATGACCGGAAGTGTTAACCAGACATCTTCAGCCAGTGGCGTACAAGAACATGCAATTTGCTCTCCACTAAGATGGTGTAATCCATGCAGTCTTAGTTTTTTATTTTTCCATAATCAATGTATCTTGTTTTCATAATGATATTGATTTAAGTGCCATTTAAATTAAGACGGCATCGTTTTACTTATCTAATATTGGCAATAATGAAAAAGTCTATTTTTAAATATTTTGTGACATTTGCTCATAATAGTGAAAGAAAAATTTTATGACGACTTCATAAATATAATTATTTATTGTCTCGAATCGGTTTTATATTATAACACATCATAAAATAATATAATAAAGAATGTTTTATCATTGAGTTCTCGGCCCCTGTCGAGAGAAATATCACCCGGAAGGAGGAGGAAAAGCGGATCAAATATCGTGATCTCCGGTATGAGCACCAAGTGCTGTACCCAAACCATACCAGCCTGTAAAAAAATCAACCGAGTCCATTTAATCCAAGTGAATCTAGATTGTACTGATTGCCTAAGATACATAAACCAGGAATATCGGTGGATCCTATTATTTCAGCAATTGGATCGCCGACTTACCACCTATCAAAATGATTAACAGAGAAATTAGAAAGTTTATCTATTGCACCACCTAGTTTCTGTGTGATTAATTCCAATGATGTCATTAATAAGGTGACAAATAATTGCAAGAAGGTGAAATTTTAATTTTTTTTGATGTTTGTTCATTATTTCAAGTGTTCCAATACCACAGACCTTGAGAATTTACTTGAATCAAGCAATCTTAGTTAACATGTAGTAAAAGAATATATTCAAATCACTAAACTTTGCACGAAGCAAAATTGCTTTCGATTCAATGATAATTTCTTTCAATTCAATGTCAATTTCTTCGACAACATAAAGGAATAACAATGAGCAACTTTGTTACTTAATTCATTGCCAGTCTCTTTATGACCAGAATCAAAACAGAAGCAAAAAAAGAAATCGAGTATTTCCCCAGGTTTTGGCTTAAGTATGTGGATGATATTTTTGGTATCTTTGATACAAAATTATTAATAAAGATGAACAACTTTGTTTCAAAATTAATGCGTTCAACGCCATGGCGGTCCATAGGGACTGTTTGTGGACATATCTCTCACGTCACGACGCCGTCGATTCCTATGGACCGCTATGTACTGAATTCATTTTTATAGTCGCACAATCCAGTGGGCCATAACAGAACCTAATTTAACATGGTAGGCAGACCTTTCTGGCCTCTGTGGTACGTATACCTATCCAACTTTTTGATTAGCAAAAAAATTAAAATTTAACCAATACTTTTCCTCATAAATATGTTTATAATTTTTTAAATGAATTTACGATATAAGTATGCTAAAATATGAATAATAATATTAATGCACTTGTAAACAACAAAGTTTATAAGTAAAATTGTTTTTACAGTAATTATTTGTGATATAGAGCGAAACAGTCAAAATAAAAATGAGGGTTTCCGTCACAATTATCACAATATGTAGTAACTTTTAGCACTTTGTTTTTTTGTATAACACCGCGTATTTTCTTATCATAACACATAAATATGACCGCTGGTGGGACCGCTATGGCTCGCACATTATTCCTACCTTGCCATGGAGGTCCCTAGGGACCGCTAAAATAAAAAATAATAATAAAATCGAAAAAAAAAATTCTTTAATTTTTATCAACCACTATTGTGATTTTTTTATGGGGACCAAATTAGTACAAAATTGAATCTTTTATAGTAATTTTTATGGCGCTTAATGTTGTTTCGCTTCAGTTAAATTCACATATGAAACTGGATAACTACAATTTATAGATGTATTAATAACTAGAAATAATGAAAATAAGTTAGAGTTTGACATATACAGAAATAATACCAGTACTCTGAGATATGTCCCTAAGGACACACCATTGCACTAAGCACAAAATAGCGAGTTTTAATTTTCTAGTTCATTGCCTATTGAGCTCCCCCTCAATAAGGAGAGGTTTGAAAAAGGAAAGTCATTGATTAAGCATATAGATGTGAGTAATGGATATTCTATAAGTTTAGTGGATAAAATAATTAGGAAACGAAAATTTAAAGAGATATTTCGAAATTCCTCGACCTTTCAAATGACAGTGGTTCATTCATCGAGAAATAATCTATAACAATTTTTCAGCAATCCAAAAGACAGAATTGAAGCAAACGAAAAGTCGGGAATTTACGAAGTTAGCTGTAAGGACTGTAATCAAAAGTTTGTTGGACAAATTAAACGTTCAATTCAAATTAGATTCAAGGAACATATAGCTTATCTCAAATATGGTAGAAGAGATATACTTTACTAGACAGATAGATGCATTTGAAAGCTTGGAAATTACAAATATTAAATTAGTGTGAATAGTGACAAAAGGCCAACCCATATAGTCCACTCTATTGCTTAGTGAGTCACCACAACAATATTTTAGGTATAAATAGGATACATTGTTAGCATAAGGTTAGTTTTAATCATGTCTAGATGATGACAACTTGGTTGGCGAAATGCACGTTGAGTGCAGTAAATGATGTTTTGATATTTTGTGGACAACCACATAGCTTCACATCCAGGGTTCCAACCCGTCTTCAGGAGGTATGTATAAAGATAATAAAGTTATGTGAACAATGCATATTTAACAAAATATGCTGGTACATACCTATAGGAGAACTAGGAAAGAAGTATGTACTCAAGTAAAACTCTTTGTGCTATAGTATAATAATATGAATATGACAATTAATTATATTAATTAATTAATATAATTAATTAATAATAATTGAATGAGAAAAACCGAAATTTGTATCGATTCCATTCGATCTTCGATTCACCCGTGGTATTGGTAAGATTTTTAAAGATGTAGGTATGACAGTGGTTCATTCATCGGGAAACAAACTACAACAACTTTTAGGTAATCCAAAAGATAAAATTGAAACAAAAGAAAAATCAGGGATTTACGAAATTAGCTGTAAGGACTGTAATCAAAAATATGTTGGACAGACTAGACGATCAATTCAAACTAGATTCAAAGAGCATATGGCCCATCTCAAATATGGTAGAACAGATAAGTCTAGTGTAGCCCAACATGCGTTTGAAAACAACCATAAAATAGATATTAGCCATTTAAGATTAATTAGGAATGTAGCAAATATTAGACACCTGGATGCATTTGAAAGCTTGGAAATCATAAAGTGTAAAAATAGTATGAATAGTGACAAAGGGCGTATCCCAAATAGCCCGCTTTATTGATTAGTGACAATAGTTTAGGTATAAATAGGGTAGATTGTTAGCATAAGTTTAGTTTTAATCATCTCCAGATGATGCCAACTTGATTGACGAAACGCGCGTCGAGTGCAGTATATAGTGTTTTGGTGTTTCGTGGAAAACTACGTCAGTGTTATCTTTACATCAAAGGTTCCAACCCACTCCAGGACTATAATAATATATAATATACATATTAATTTTTACTAAAATGTGAGGTTATAAAACTATTCCTGTCTTTCACGTTACTGATTTTAGACTATTAATTGTTACAAAACTAATGAACTACATTTAACAATCGTGACAGTGGATATGTTGGTAATTATTTCATGTATCAGATTAATATATTATAAGTAATTAGTTTTAAACTAGTTATAAATGAGGTCTCGGGATGCACTTAGCATTAAAGCGTTATAAATAGTACTCAAGTGGTTACCAGAGAAAAAGTTTAAGTTATAAGTAAACAAAGCTTTAAGTGGACAGGATAAAAGTGGTGTGTTAGCATAATGAGTGCCAGGCAGTGAAAGAGAGAAAGAGCGAGCCTACAGACCGAAACTTCCTGTCGAATCAGTAAGTTGTAGAGTGTAGAAGAAAGAAACATAATTAGAATTGAACATACTGAATAAAAGGATGTAGAATATCAACTTGCTTACCGAAAATTTCACGTCGATCAGTAAGCCGTGGAGGGTGTGAGAGAGAAAAATAGTTAGAGGGAGTGATTTAGTTATTCATTTACTAATAAAAATTTCAGTCTAAATCTGTAGTTTGTGAAAGTAATGAGAGGCAACAAGTATTGCAAGAGGGAAAGAATGATAGAAAGAAGAAGAGGAAAAAACCGTAAATGCACAGTCAAATTACACAAAGAACAGTAAGTGATGAAGGGTGAGATAATGATACAGAATTTCAAACTAAAATTAACAAAATACGGTGGGTTTACATAGGTATAAAGGAATCATATGCTAACAAAAAAAAACGATATTTATAAAAAGTCTTGCCAATACTTACTTCTGTTTATAATTTCATCTCGGTGTTAACGGAATGGTCAGTTCGCTGACAGTGGTGGAAACTGAACTGAATGAGTTGACTAACGGAAACAAACTGGACTTTCCTATGTTCAATTTCCAACTGATTAATCTGAAAATAGTAATTACTGGGAGAAGGCGTAGCAGATAGGCTCGTAGTGTAGTTATCACATCATATTAGAATAATTTATTCATTGGTTCGATATTGGTATGTTTGAGGTGACTGGCGGAATTTTTCTTGCGGAATCTCCAAGTCGTATATTGTAGAAATGGCAGCTGGTGGAAGAATATCATACCGATTTCCTTTAGGCATAATAGCTAGAAGACAATAGACGGAAACCAATCGAATTTTTAAAACTAAATGTTCTCTAGACTCGAGTTTGGAGAAGAAATATGATAAGAACCATTTTAATTTTATCATTGACACAACAAATTTATCTGATCATGGTAACAAAACATTTACTGTAATTCGTGGGTACTGCTACCTTTTTTATCCTCGTACCGCTATCTTGTAGGCTAGGGTATGTAATCACAAGACTGCTGGAAGTGGAGATGTTGCAAGTCGAGACACTTACTTAGCCCAGATAAGTTAATGAGTGTCACGACAAAATAAAATGGCGTTAACACCCAGTTTATCTGAATTTCAATTTAATAAATTAGTTAGTCTACTTAAACTTTAACTTACCATGAATTATTCGTTCTCGCTATAAGGTGGTGCTTTAAATTAAAATCAAAACAAATTCAACAACTATGAAACAGGCTATATTCGTACAACTTTCAACAAAGAGAATAACACAAAAATTATTAACATACCTTATGATAACTGTGCCTCAAATGTTAATTAAAACACTTACTAAAGACACAACCCTTATACGCAGATTGTTTAACCATGATAAAGACAAGGTTTTAAATACCTTGAATGTGGCCACACAGAAGGTTCACGCGTATTTTCTCCCTAGGCGTGCAGAACGATGCAGACTTCGCACCAGGCGTGCACCCTCAACGTAGAGTGTACAGGTGTCTTTCAATGTCTCCAGTAGGACCACAAAATCATAATCCCACTTCTCATTTGCCATGTGCCAGAACACAACATTCCTCAAAACAATATTTATATTGTGGCATTTTAAGTAAGCGTTTATTACAAACCAGCCAAAGATCACAATTACATCCTGTTTCCAGTAAAAGTTCTCTTCTAAAACAACACTAACGCATTCTACACTGCGTCCATAACAAGGAACTTAAATTTTAGAACAAATTACAGATATCCCTCTCGGATGACCGCAGATCACTCTTATGGAAATTGTTCTTTATGATCTTGTAGCTGACGTATTCCACAAAATGAACCACAAAATACAACACCGGAATAGCAACGATAGTACCTTGCGCAGCAGAGTACGGACAGAAAGGTATTATTGGTTGCCTATAGTTCAGGGAGATTTTAGCCACAGAATAACAAATAACGAGAGAAGTTTTGTGAGGTATAGCTTTATGAGAATTTGGAATGTAACAGTACGCATTTTTCAAATAGAATAATTAAGTTAATAAAAAATATTAATAAATATTTTATGTATTTTGTTCAGTCTTTTATATCTTTTCTCTCGAAACAGTTTCTAATATATTATAAATTTTAAAGAAATTAATTAAAATGCAACAGCATGCTTACAATTCATTAATTTTCATTTTTAAGGTTCGTATTTTCATGAAATAGATGTTCGATCTTGAATAATATTGGTTGTCTACTTAGTGACATCACGCTTACGAACTCTGTCAATATATATCGTCTTATGTTATATTTTAATGGAACATTTCTTGTGCATTTTCGTCAAATGTCAATTGATTATAATGGCACTATTAGGACTAGGCGATGCTTCATCACGCCGCCAACTTTCATTCCTTAAATATATGAAAAGAAATAAAGAAGGCACCTGCGATAAATGAAAAGCGACCTCACAAATGTAGCGTGAGGCAACACGCCAACCTGCGAGCAGAAATCAGATTTGCTCCTTCCGCCAAAGCCAATATGTTCTAGGCTTTGCATTTACTGTTTGCATTTTAAATAAAGTTGATTTTATTTAAGAAGACTGACAATTACTTACTATTATTAAAATAGTGCGGAAGAGCTTTTTTTCTTAATTGGATGACAAAGTTGATTTTAAGATACATACAAGTAGTAACAATCGAATTAGAAGGATTTAATTATGTTTCATTTTGAGAAAATTTTATATACAATTTGATATAATAAATTAAAAACATTTTATGATCATTTTTATTTCAGCGTCCTGGGTCTTTCTACCACGTGAATAATTCTTCTATGATTATATATCTAAAAAATGCACAGTGGCTTAGATACAGGGTGTATAAATTTCAGTAAAAAAGTTTATAATTTAATAATCTAAGGGAAGCCAAAAGCTATCATTTGGCACACAACATTTCTATGTAGATCTGCAGATGTAGATACTGTTCAAGCCAAAAATTGTGGCAGAAAGCCACTGGCGAAAATCCCCCGTATCCCTTTCCTAAAAATTTGTGGTACGCCTCTGGATATTTAAAAAATAAACTACTAAAATGTACTAAATTGTGTATAGAAAAAAACTGCGCTTCCGTAAATTTTAATAGACCAAGTCGTTTCCGATTTATTTGTAGTTAAACTCCGTTGGAAAGCCGCGTAAGATCATCGTCTTCAAAGAGAGCATTAGAAAAGCTAGCTCTTCAAAACAAATAACAAAAGCAAGTATAATGCAAGTATTCTGTGACGGAAAAATACTCATTTCCATACCACCATGAGAGAGTAGAGTTTACGGCAACCTATGTCTGACATAGAAGCTTTGTGGTCTAAATCCGTATTTATCCATTATTGACATATTATGTGGTTTTGCCAGATATTCATAATTTTCAAATACCTATGTTGAAGCTGACATATGAAGTTGTTGTTTTGCAGTAAATAGTGACATAGGAGGTTACTATTCTACACCATCGATCATTTTCTCCAGAATATCATAGGTAATTTAGTAGCTTAGTATTTTCTTTGACAATATCCAGTGGCGTACAACATCTTTCTAGAAAAAGGGATTGTAACTCCCCCATCTACGCCATTGACTTTCCATTACTCTTTTTGGCTTGAACTGTGGATGCAAATTTGAAAAGGATAACTTTTGTCTTTCCTTAGATATTGAATTATAAACTTTCACTAATGAAATTTATACTAATATTGACGACAAATTGTTAAAAAGTTTCTAGTCCTAATAGATTGTTTATGCTCATCTAACCTTACATTGAAGGAGACTCTTCCACATAATATTTTTTTCACTCACATGGAATATTGTAAATAATAATATACAATTATTTAAATTTCACTCAGGGCTTCCTGGTTATATTTTTGTTAAAATGGATTTAAAGTTATTGCTTACATGAAACACTGTCCTAAAACAAAATTTATATTTGAGGATGTGATATCACTGTTTTAACATGCAATTTGAAGGAAAGCTAAAAAATATATATTTTGTACATTTTTATCTATATTCTATGCTCACTAGAAGTGAAGAGACACAATACAAATTGATTATATACCTACTCATCCTTTGTATTTTAACCCGGAATCCACCTCTGCTTTCGATTACGCCATAGTACATATAAATTGATGGAATTGGCCTTTTCCAACGACATTAATATTGTTTTATTGTCCCTCAAATATTTATAGACGTCCCTTCTATTGTATTTTAATTATAATCTTCATCTATCTCGAGAATTCGTAAAAATGCTCGAGTATTCTGTCTCTGGTAAAAAGGCCGGGGCGAAGACAAAAAGACTACTCGAAGTCCTCGAGGTTGAAGGGCCTGTTTAGCAGAAAGGAAATAGGGGAGGAACAATAAGAATTACACAAAAGACATAAATTCCCATTTATAAAGTATTTTTCTATGGTTTTGTTTTTTTTTACCAAGGACAATAATAATCGGATGATGCTATATTTTATATTTTGTATCAAAGTTTTATATTACCCATTCGTTCCAGTCATATAATGAAACATATTACCTACATTAAAATTTAACGATTAATGCAATAAATACGTGTGCAATATCGTGATATAGGATATCTACGAAGTATGAGTATACCTAGAGTCAGATTTACGGACATGAAATGATTATAAGATAAAATGACTTGTTCACACAGTACAGTATCGATTATGTTTGTGCAAAAACTATATAAACATAAAATATCTCAAATTTTATTTGTTTCGTATTATTTACTTCTAGAAAAAATAAATTAATTATTGACGTAAGCATCCTTTCAAATTTAATATGTTAACAGTAAACTGCCTATAGATCCTTATATTATACACTCTCATTCTTATCTGATTGTGCTAGTAATATAACAATTTTATGTTATGGCGTCAAATCGGAGGAACGTACTAACTATTTAATTATTTATGCACCTTTTTTTTGTTCAATGCTTTGAAAAAATTAGTCCCCACTAGCACGGATTTATGAACATGCTCTGTATATCACAGTTTATTTGATCGCCAAGGTTGTACAACACAAAGTCTGGCTATAAACCAAAAAAAACTAAAACCTTATATCGGGTGTACCACAGGGTTCAGTACTTGGACATTTATTGTTTAACGTGTATATAAATGATTTCATATCCAGCCTAGATATAAGATATTTATTATATTTTGTAGATGATGTAAAAATATACTGCTCAATTTCTAACGTTGAAACTGTCTTAACTACAATATAATTTTTACATTTTTCCGAAACAGGATCCGATAGTGTTTCTTTATAGTCTGGAAAATACTTGACTAGTGGATACATTTTTTATATTATTTTGGCTTAAAAAATTACCGTTTTAAAAAATTACATAATTACTTCATATACATTGAAAGAAAAGTATGTTTGCATATAAATACCATGGACGGATTTCCTCTGTATAGAAAAAAAATTATATAATATTTTTGAAACATTTAGAAAAAGTTTCTTTATTTTTAATAAAAAAAAAACTGTTCAAAATTATTTATTAGTTTCGTCGTAAAAGAAACAGATGATTTTATTGACAAATATAAAATTTTTTTAAAAAAGTTGATTGCATTAGAACTTCATAAACAACTACTTTTTTGTCAGTCAAAACCACCCCCCCTCCACCAGTCGCCGCGCCGTGCCCCGTGGACCATGGCCCACTTTGTTATAGGTAAAATCCGACTTTGGTCACATAATACATAAAAATAACGGTCATTATCATGAAATTAAAAAGAAAAAACCAATCGTTGTTTCTTTTGTCATTTGTTTCCATGTTCCATTTGCCAATTTCATATTTTATACCTAATTTTACAAATTCACGGTATATTTTAGTTTCCTCATAAATACTTGTACTAGGTACATTCTAAAAAACAAATACATAAAATTCCTAATAAAACTAGGAAGTTCCGTAAACAAAGAACATTAATGAGGTCCTTTCCTTAAAAATCAGACAAATAATAAAAAGTCTATTAAGAGTGTTTGGTACATCGTAAAAAGCGCAGTCAGAAGTCGAAAAGAGTTGGCAGTACACTTGGCTAGACATTATCTCGGAGTCAATCGAACTTTCTAAGAACAAAAACACTCTCCAGTAAAGTTGAATTAGACCTGTATAAGGAGAAAACTCGTTTCTGGAAATTAAGCCAGATGACTTTACATTTTCTACCGCTTTCTTCAAGCCGAATAAATATAATGAAGTTATTTGTGCTTAAAATTGAGAACGAAATGGATTTCTTAGGAATTGTCGCTTTAAAGCTGTTAATTTGTTCTGTTTTATAGTTGAACCATAATGAAAAATAGTAATACCTTCCAGAATCTAATATACATACACAGTACGCCCATAACGTATTGCACAATTTCATTTTCAGCTAGAATAGGTA
Source organism: Rhamnusium bicolor (assembly GCA_029963845.1). Classification (NCBI taxonomy): domain Eukaryota; kingdom Metazoa; phylum Arthropoda; class Insecta; order Coleoptera; family Cerambycidae; genus Rhamnusium; species Rhamnusium bicolor. The sequence goes on along the minus strand of JANEYF010004477.1, from coordinate 47,396 downwards.
TTTTAATAAAATGTTCGAGACAGGTCAATTTTTGAATCTAATTGAGCATATTTTGACAATGAATTCTTCTATTACGTTATTTAAAATTTCTTGTGTTATTTTTAAAAGCTGTTGTCGTATCCTTTCTTTCATAACTTCAATAAGTTCGGGCCTATTAAGACAGGCTTTTGATTTTAAATAACCCCACAAAAATTAATCCTATAGAGTAAAATCTGGGTAATTTTGCTGGCCATTCTATTTCATTCTTTCGTCCTATATATCGATTAGGAAACACAGCATATAAATAGTACCCCCATCTTGCTGAAACCATATCGAAAGATTCAAAGAATTCTTCCTGGTCAGGAAATTGTTTTTTTTTAATGAGGAATTGAAATTGGAGGTATATTGCCTCTGTTGCATTGTCTCCAAAAAAATATGGCTCAATAATTCTATTATTTTCGCCCACACATTACCTGCTTGCGCACATTGGGTATAAAGTTGCTGCATTCAATGTTGGTTTAGTTACACGTCCAATATCTTGTATTTCTGACAGTGTACTTACAAATGTGTAAGTGCATGCAACAATATTAAAAAAAGGTGTTATTTACGTCATAATATCCAAATTCTCTAGGTCTACATCTCATATATCTAGAGTCCTAGAAATCGATCAATTAAAATAATAACTGATTGATTCGACCTTTACTTGATGAAAATCCATTTTACAAATAAACACAAAATAAACTTGTTTGATTTTCACAATTTAATTAACTCATGACAATTGTTTCGCCACACAGTGGCTTCATCAGATGGTGAGTAAAAGACTAAATTCTTTATTACAAAGTGAGGGTATATATAAGTATCAACCAATGACTTCAGAACTGAAGTCATTGGTATCAACCAACTAATCTAGGGTAATAAAATGGGTCAGTAATAAAATAAGGTTCAAAATAATTTAGAAAATATTTAACAGTGGTGAACAGTTTAAATCTAGCTGGCCATTATAAAATAATATTACTATTTTTTAATTTATTGATTTCTAATGTCTCTAATAGTGACAATTTTAATCCTTTATTTTCAGCGTGTAAAATATCAAAATTATTATTAAAAGAATGATTGTCCTCTAGTAAATGGTTGGCATACGTCGAATCTAATTTATTGTTATTAAAACTGCGTTTATGTTCGGACAATCTTTTTCCAAAATTTCTTCCCGTTTGTCCGATGTATACTTTAGGGCATATACCACATGTAAGCTTATAGACTCCACTGTTTTGTTCTTTTTTTAGTTTTATTACCAATAGTTTTATTACCAATTGTCATGAATTAATTAAACTGTGAAAATCAAACATAAGTTTATTTTGTGTTTATTTGTAAAATAATAACGATACATTTTTGAATTGCTTACCTACCCACCCCTCCAGTTAAATTTGATATATAATTCTTATTAAACACGTAAGTATAATTATTAGAGAAATATTAATATAAAAAAATAAATATGATGTAATATAATGTTTGATTTTGAAAACGGAAGTGTTATATTAGTTACATATGGGGCATGGTAGCCGAGGGGGTAAAGCGCTTGTAGCTATTTCCTCGGTATCGAATATCGATGGTTCGAATCCATCCCGTAGCAAGTTGGAAATTTTATTTGTAATTTGTTTCGGATTAAGATGGGAGAGAACTGTCGATGCCCTAGATGTGGTTCGGACTCCACAATAAACTATAGGACCTCGTCTCTCTTCACCCAACACAAAATCCTAGGATTTTCTGGAAATTACTTTGGTGATTTGAGAGGCGGTTAAGAAAATATTTTAAGAAAACATTTGTTGCGTAATGAAACTTGTTCAAATAAGAAATAAATTAAATAGAAAGCACTATTTTAAAAAAACGTGTGATTTATTAATTTAATATCGAGAACTAGAAGCAAAAAATTTAGTAGTTTATCCTCTACCATATTTAACAATTTGGAGGGTGTGTCGGTAAAAAGCCATACGCATCAATTGTCTCCGCTGGGCGATATTATTAATAATTTTTCTTTTTTTTTTTATTATTATTGTAACGATAGATTTTAGTTAAATAATTTTATGTAAATAAATATTCAACATTGAATTTATTAGTAGGAGCTAGACAGGTATAATGTAGAGTTAGTTTCTGTGGAAAGATGGGTCACCTGAACTACCCCAAATAAATAGTTGTGTATCTATAAATATTTTTATCTACAACCGAGCAAAAGTGCAACTTTGCGCTTCCAAAAGAAAGCGCAAAGTTGTACTTTTAAGCGCAAAGTTGTACTTTTCCGAGGAGCGAGCGTTTCTTTACTTTGTCGTTCGCTGAGCGACAAAGTAAACGCTTAGTTACCATGGAAACCATAATAAAGAAACGTTTAGTGTATCTGAGACTTTTGACAAAAAAAGTAATCATTGAGGGTATTTGACAGATATCGACAATTTACCAACTTTAGTTACACAAAGTAATAGAAAATTAGCTATTTTTAGTAATCTATCGTTTTCGGAACCTTTCATTATACTAAAGGTCGTAGAAATTTATATTTAGTAAATAATTCGCAGCATCTATAAATCACACTGGTGATATGTCAAAACGTTCTTAAAACAGTTATTTGTGTCAAATAAATGTATTCTTATAATTATGGAAAGAGTTGAAAAGTATAATTTATGTGATACTTGTAAAGAATTGAGCCATGTTCAAATACGCCATTCCAGTTTAATATATTTAACTGCCCTAATTGAAAACTGCGACCAAGACATGTCAAAGAATGGTTTGTTTAAGAAGATTCGAAGAAGTCTACTACAAATGTCGACCAAATCTAATTATTTTCCCAAAAGAAGACTGAATACAATCATTTCCAAGTATTACATATATGTCATCAAACAGAGACATTTAATACCCTTTAATTTTTCGCCTTGTTTTTCATCACTAAAGAAGAAGGAAGTGTTAGAAGAATTCCAAAAACATTTAGATTTTGTTATACATAGATATAAATCATAAGGACAGTATTTAAATAAATAATTAAAGCAATTTTTTATTTTATTTTGCAGTAAATACCATTTTAATAAACATTTCTACAAAAACATGTGTAGTGCAAATTGTTGCACAGTTTTGAAATCTGAACTGTCAAATTTGAGGTTATCAATAATTATTAATTTTTACCAAACATTTTTATAAAAACACCGGTTGTAGAAAAAATCCTGTGTGTAATTCGAGCGCAAAGTGACATTGCCACTTTCGCGAGATAGCCGCTCAGAGCGACAATATATCACTTTGCGCTCTTAATACACAGATACCTATGATAATTTGTTTGTATTTACGTGCCTTAGTTACTTTGTTTGTATTCATGGGTACAAACTTAGCAACCATTTAATATAACATGGGATGCAGACGCTGGAAGAGGCAGATCAGGTTATAATTAAATATCAGTTGAATATTTGATTGACACTTTCGACATCTCAATATAGAGTTAGTCCTAAATTAACAAGTATTTAAATCTATCTGAATATTAGTTTTTTAACAGATAGAGTTTGTCCTAATCTGTGTAACTGTAAATTGAAAGAAACATTATTTTATACCGAAATTTATCTTCAGTCATTAGTCCAAGCGCGTTGCGTCACTTTGACAGTGACAGACGTCAATCATAATTAGAACTCAATCAACAGAATTTTACCTAGCTGTCACTTTGACTGTGACAGATGTCAAGTATAATTTGAAGCCGGCCTTAATTTTTAGTAACTGTCACAATGACAGAAGTTAAGTAGCATTTGAACTCAACTGCAGAAATTTTAATGAACTGTCACTTTGACAGTCACAAACGTCAAGTATAGTTGGTTATTTTGACAACAAACCTTAATTTTGATTATCTGCATTAAAAGCGACTACATTCCCAGTTTATCAGTTCATGACCGTTACCCCAAATGTTATCCTCCAATTACGTCATCATTAGTTAAATAAATTTTCTCTTCTTTCGAATTTATTAATCTTGCAGATGGAATGTTTATGATTAAACCATGTTCAGTTGAAGTTTACCATTTTTAATTTCTTAATGAACCCCGAAGTAATTATCTCTCCACTGTGGGTACTACGAGTTCAATAGGCCGTTGGGTTTCCAACGACAGAAAAATTATTATCTATTTTGTAAACCACGCATAAGTCTGTTACATTATAATGTCAAAACTCTGCTCTGAAACATTTTGAAAACAATATGATTTAATATACTCTATTTTCTCATTAGCCCCTGAACATTCAATATTCATATTTTAAGTAATGAAATTAGAGTTATCGATTCGATAAATAATTGAAAAACTCAAGAAAGCAAACGTAAAGCTTCAGTTGAAAAACGATCACAAAAATAAGCATTTCATCAAGGTTTTAATTATTAAGCATTACGTGTTGAAATTTATTTCAGTTCGAATATAAGAACGAAGTCGTAGGGAATTAATCCATGAATATTAGAAAAGTTTTCAATTACAACTCTCACGGTTTCTATACAAAGCATAGTCGTTTTTAGGTTACCTGTAAATGCTGTAAATATTTTAGTGCCTCCACGTTTTCTATACCGTATTAGATGTTAAAAGGAGGAATTTTAATTTTCGAGTACCTACGTTTTCGAATGTCAATAGTTCCCATATTTTTCCTTCTGAAGTAATTAAATATTAATTTATTTATTGAGACAGAAAATTATGTAATTGTAAGGTTATGTAATAAATGTGCTTTCCATAAAAAATTTGTCAACAGATGTTTTAAGTTGTTGAATAAGGTTTGCATATTAGATATCTCTGTGATGATAGTGAAATGTTAATACATTTGATGGAGGCATCGATGAGTTTAAAATCCTATTAAAAAGTGCATTTTATTACCACAGGGTGAGTTAATGAAAATATTACAAGTTTTCATTCACATTTTTTTAAATCAGATTTCTTGTTCTAGGCTCAAATAAAATCCTTGGTTAAATGGAAAACAGAAATGCCACAATTAATGTTACAACCTGTATATTTTAAGATGTTTGGGTAGGCTTTTTAATGCCATTATAAATATATATAATTGCATCTTCAAGTAACCGCGTTATTTGATTAAATACATCTAAATGTATAAAGAAACAAGGTTATATTATAAATTATTTTTTAAATAAGGATAACAATTTAAACATATTTTACAACATAAAAAACCAAACACAAATTACAAAATGTTTTAAAAATTCATTATTATCCTAATAAAGACTAAATCTTTTATATAATTTCCTTTAAATTGTTGTTCTGGATTATTATTCAAACACTCTAACTTCTCTTACATTTTTTTCAGTTCTTGTAAATTATTGGATATATCATAACATGTTCTATTTTTAAGTGCACCCCATAAAGAAATCAAGTGGTGTTAAATCTGGGCTTCGTGGAGCCATAGAATAATGCCATTTCTGTCTATCCACGTTTGATATTTACGGTTTAAGGATTCAATTACCTCCCTACTTGCGACATCGTCTCCGTCTTACTGACAGAGTTTTTGTTCAGAAATATTTAAAGGAAGATCGTTTATAATGTTCTGTTTCATTTTTCAGCAATTGTCTGTATCTTCTTCGATTTAAACCGTCTTTTGTAAAAAATCGGCCCAAAAATTTTTATTATTTAATATTCTACTCTTGTCGTTTCTTTAATTTCTGGAGATTTTCAAAGATCATATGTTCATTTATTCCATTAAATACGCTTCAGATGAAGTAAAATTAGCCTCGTCTATGAATGAAATGAAATTATTTTGTTCTATTTGTGCCAACATATCTTTGCAATATTAAATACGTTTTTCGTAATTGTTAACATTCCATTTTTGGACCACACTAAATATATAGGGTTTATTATTTTTATTGTGCATTTTGAATATATTCATAGGACATCTGAAGATCTTATACTCCATCCCTATTAGATTGTGGGGATTGCTCGATAAAATATAATATTTAGTTATTTTTCTTCATTTGCATTATAATATCTTATGCAAAACTTGCACTCATTGTGAAAAGAACGAAACATGATTTGAAAACTGGAATAATAATAAAAAAATATGTGTTTTGTATCGGTAGTAGACAAAATTACTTGTGATTACCTGATTTATTATTTTTAATAATTTTAATATAAGAATAAATTATTTTAACCAGTAATATGTAATTAAATGCTTTTTTACTGTCTAGTTTGGGAAAAGTTTTTGTTTAATGGATGATAACTGCGAAAACAAGAGCTTTTAATGACGTTACGCTTTAACATGGCCGCCTGGGTATTACCTATTTTCCATATAAATGATTATTGAAACTGAATTGCGTTAGATCGAAATGTGAGGCGAGCATTTCGTCTATCTTTAGCATTTGACTTTCTTTTACAGAGTACGCTTTTCGAATACATGCTACCAACTAAATGGATAATATTCCCGGAAAATAAAAAATAATGTATTCGCGTTTCACGGGGGAAATAACGGATATTAGGTGTTTGAAAATTTGATTGAAAAAATATTTCCCGTAATGAAATAAGCGGTGCTTCAATACATATGAAATGTGTGCTTTGAATGTTTTTTAAACGTTATGAAACGTTTTGCAGTTAACACAGCATATTTTCTAAACAGAGATTAAAAAATCGTTTATAATTATATACACAGGGTGAGCCACCTAAAACGAAACAGACGTAATTTTTTTCATTTAAGCCCATTTTTTTGAGAAAAGCTTGAGTTAAACTTTTTCTATGGGAGTATAACATTTTGAGGGTGCCAAACGATTTTTGTAATAATGAATTAACATATAAACCAAAATTCAAGTCATGTGTTCAAAGATAATACTCTAATTTTTAACAGAATTAACAACATTCAAATTTGTGTTATTAATGTTAATCGAATAATTATTTCCTAAAGCAGATTTAGAGTATCTGCTACTAAAGATTATTGACATACATTTACTGTCGTTCAACTTTTAATTATGTTGGAAGGAAATGTTAATAATTTGCAGATCATTATTTATTTTGAATTGAGCTAATTTAAATAAAGTTTTAAATTAAAATTTGTGTAAATCTGTGCATCATTCGTATACGCCTATACTTTACAATGTTTGATCAATTTTAATATTTCAGTAGTGTAAATAATAAAAGCAAAGGACTAAGAATTGACCCTTGAGGTACGCCTATTATAATTTTTTTTTGGTGATGATATATCATTATTTAGGTACACCTATTGTGTTTGATTACTTGAGTAGTAATTGTCAAACGCCTTAGAATAGTCTAATACTGCTAAAGGGGTCAGCTCCTTTTTTGTCGATGTTCTGAACTATGTCGTCAGTTACCTGAAGTAATGCAGTTGAAGTATGATAGCATCTCCTAAAATCTGCTTGACAGTCTGGAAGGATTTTAAATTCAGAAAGAAACTATACATTTGTTGGAATACAGCTTTATTCAAAATCTTTGAAATATGAGTAAAATACTAACAGAACGAAGGTTAGAACATGTTTGAGGATTAGTGATTTTTGCTAAATGCTTGTTTCCAAGAAGCAGGGAAACAATTTTTACTTAAACAAGAGTTTATAATATTGGCAAAATATAGGTTTAGAAAAGGATTGAGGTACTTCAACATGTTAATTGATATAGTATCCGATCCTATTGCATTAGATGTAATATTGTGAAAAATGTTATGTATTTCATCGACTCTCAAAAAGTTTAAAATGACAGTAGTTAACATTTACACCTTAAAGCTTATTATCATCATAATATTTTAATAAACATCTATCAATATTTTCAGCCATTAAACAGAAGAAAAATACTCATTATTTTTTTCAATATTTTCCAGATTGACAGGTATTATCAAATGACTTTTTTAGTTATACTTGTAGATTTTAATCAGTTCCATAAATCTTTAGATTTATTCGTATTAAATAGATTAGTGAAAAATTATTTTTTCTTCTACGAATTGAAGCCAAGGTATAATTTCTAAGATTTTTTTATTGTTCCCAATCTGCTGACAAATTTGAAATTTTATACTTTCATCCTTTCATCATAATTTTAATAGGATAAGTTAACCATAGTGCTCTACATTTTGTAATCCTAACTGTTCTAATTGAATGTTAAATAAGGATATTATTAAATTTAAAAATATTAACCTTTAAGTCAATTTCAACGATCGTTATTATTTCATGAAATGGTGTACTTAGAAAGTGTCTGCTGAAATGGTCAAAATTCTTAGAATCTCTGAAAGTGTAATTATAATTGTTTTATTATTCTTTTCTAGAAATGCATAAATACTAAGCAACGATATGTCAGATTTTTTAAAATTCTATGAAATAATGGGCTTATTTAGGTTAGGTTAGATGTTATGAATGTCATTATGATTACCGAAGTTACAATAATTAATCAAGATATTGTCTTTCAATTTACAACGTCAAAATAAATATGACAAATGTTCATAATTATGTAATTTAAATATTTTTATAAATAATATGTTCGCAAACCAGCCCCCTGAAGAGTTCAGGAAGAATGAAATTGAGTATATATCGGACTAAGGGTTTTCGTTCTTATATTGTAACTGGAGAAAATCATTTCTTTTTGGGTAGAGAATTCCACGCAGGTAGCTATAGTTGACTCCGTGACAATATTGTCTATCATTCTGTAAACACGGGGTCTTTCAATTGCAGCCCAAATGAACGACTGGCGCCTGTCAGTGATTTCCTTTGTGTAGTTGTCCTAAGTTGTGCCCATCCTTTCAACTTAGCAGCACCGTGCCGATGAGGACGACAAGTCCGAAACACGTGTCCACGGTTTGCATCCTGTGTGCAGACCTCGCCCATGATACCTTCTGCTTCTTCATTAAAAAGTGGGATTTTCGCATTATACACTTTTTGCACAAAAAATTTAAAATTTTCGATGGGAAATTATGTAGCTAGCTGAAAAAATTTGTCGGGTTGATTGCCAGTAGAGAAGTTTTTAAGATGGTTACTAAGACTTTTTTATATATTTTTATTTTGCGCTAGAGTCTTGTAAGGTTAAGGAATAATTTTTGTTTTAATATAATATTATTTTTTCTCCAAATAGTTTCGATTACAATAAAAAAATTGTTTCTCAGAATGATAGACCCACTATTGGACTACGTTCATAAAAAAATAACTTGAAAATATTGATGGTCCTCGGAAGGCACGGATTCGTTGGCCTGGGAGGTTCATCAATTTTTCAGAAGAGGGCGCTTCGATCGTTTCATTATACACTCGAGTATGTGCAGTTTAATATTTTTTCTTTTTGTTCGCAAATTTAAATATTTAATACCTGCGAAACAAAAGAAAAATATTCTTAATGAGTTTTATGTTGATCATTCAGAAGTCTCCCAGAGAAATTTTAAATGTATCAACTATAGAACTAAAATATTGCAGGTAAAATCCTCAGAAATTATTGCTGTTTATACATTGGACCTCTCCAACGTTATTAATCCTCAAGATCCTCCCAACGTATCATAAATAAGTTCGGTCCTCTCAATAGGAGCAAAGTTAGGGCCCTCTAAAAGGTTGTTGTATCAGACATATTAAAACACATAATATTTATAAAACTCTATTTGAAGTGTGTATTCAAATATAGTAAAAGAACGCATTAAAAAGGCAAGTGTATGAGAGACAGAAATCTGCTAATATGATATTTAATGGTGGTCCACGCAGCAAATGCAAATAACCAAAGTTCCCAAAACGTACCCAAGCCCCGTATGGGTGTGTGTGTGTGTGTGTGTGTGTGTTATGTGTGTGTATCCGCAATAACTCAAAAATACTAATGGGAGACTTCCCTTTGACAGTTAAGATTTTCCCACAACAATTTAGGTAACACATTAAATTTGGTGAATGGTATATAACTTTATGGAAAAAATCTGTTTGCATGTCTGTAGTATCGCGATAGCAGTCACAGTTTTAAAATTTGGTACACATGTTCTAAAGGTCAAAGACAATTCGATGATGAGCAAAATTGACCAGCTGAAAGGAGGGCCACGGAACTCAAACTTTTTTTGTACTTGCCTTTACAAAAAAATATATTCTTAATGAAAGATTATAAATCATGTCTACTATATCAAGCCAATAAAATATATTTTCCAATTACTTAAATAAAGCTGATGTAAACTTAATTTTTTTATACATTTGACTTCATAAAATGGGGTTAGGGTAAATTTAACAGTTTGACATTTGAAATATTGAAATGTCTAATTTAATTACAAAAATGTCAATGTCAATGAGAAGAAATTATTAAAATACATGACATGAATTATTATTGACAGTATCGAATGACGCTGATAAATTAATTAATTAATTAATTAATTAAAAACTTTAATGAAACATTTCAAGGTACACTATTAAAATTTAATTGAGGTAAGTGAAGAATTAAATAGAGTGATTTTTTTACATCTGGATGATATATACTGGTATAAGAAAGTTATGTGCTGGCCACATCAGATATTCATATAAAAATATAAAATAGTTATAGGGTACAGCTTTTTGAAATAGGGACAAATTAACTATCTGAACTAAAACATTCTATAAATATGTCTAGGGTTACCAACTTAAGTCACATATTAAAGAGGACAAATCAAAAGATACACTATATATTGTAGAAAAGAAGATTTTTTTTTGTAACAAAATACCTTTACTAGGTGTAAATGAACTTAAATAAAAATTCCACAAACTGAGAGAAAAAACCAGTGAGCCAAAGAGAAAGAAACCACTATGTTACAAAATCAAGAGCTTCATGCTCTATTTGTTTTTTTTTTTGAAAATAGGATATTTTTCAACTCATCGGAAAATTAGAATTTACGACAACTAAATATTAAGAAAATTCTACACTAACAGCAGAATTTACGTTATACACTTAGATGTGCTTATCTGTGAAGTAGGTCCCGAATGTGGACTATGAAGTAGATAATACAGTCTGGATAAACTTAAGATGTAACTCACTAATTATCTCACAGAGAGTGTTGAATCCTTCATTTTGTGATAATATTTTTTTGAGTAAGTTTATTTTATGTTGCCTTGTTTGTTGTTAATCAAAAAAGAGTACATTTGCGCTTAAAACAGAAAAGTAAGACTGCTTAATATTTGTAACTCTAAAAGAGTACATGTATTCTTTAAAGAGTACGGTTGGTAACCTTAAATATGTCTATATAAAATGACTAAGAGTTGGAGTGGTACGTCATTGTAGTTGATAGGCGGACACACAAAATCAAACAGCCTGAAATAATGGAGGAAACAAAAGCATATTTGAGTTAAGAGATAATGAAAAGCGTGGCTCCCAACTATTTACACAATGATGCATTGAGTTTTCTATTAAACATGCTGGAGTGCTTTGTACTTGTTCCGTAAATTCGGTCTGTGTATCTAGTAATAAATTTCATCCACAATAATTTAGACAGACAATAACTGCACTCGGGCGACTCCTCTGAATACTTATTTATCTTACATGAATTAAATAAATATTGACACTTTAAACAAATTATAATAACACTATCTAGTATAATTATATATGCTCTTTAATTAAATACATTGCTCCCAAAATTAATGGACCGAAGGAAATTGGGGTACAATCACCATAGTTATTATTAAGGTGTTCAACTTAAAAGTAGTCTAAATAGCTTTTATGCATTCTCTATCGTAGATAACTAAAAACGAAAACAATGGTTATCACTTTAAATAAAACGTGGATTTAGTAGGTCAAATTGCAGGGTAAATCTGCATATTTTGTTATTAGTACAAAATACGATTTAGTGTTTTTATTTAGTGTTGTTTTAGAAAAGTTACTGTTTATATTAAAATAATGCTACATTATTTTGAATAGCTATTCAATTTGTCTGTAATTTGACCCAACTAAATCTGCATGTTTATTTAAAATCAGACCATTGTTTCTGTTTTTGGTTAATTTATAGAAAATGGTAATTGTAATGGTAATGGTAATGGTAAGGAGGCTAATGCCTGGCAAACAGGCTGCAGACGGGCCCTTTTCACCAACTCTCAGCCATATGCTTCTCTTGCTCCCTCATCGAATCTTTCCGACATTCTAATGAAGGTCAGGATGTCACCCATTGCGAGAGCTCATCTCCTCCTTAGAAGTGCCTCAGAATCGAGGATACCATGTCTCAGGCGCCCAAACACCTCATACTGTCCCAGAAAGTGGTAAGATGTTTCTTCGCCACTCCCGCATCCTGGACATGTAGGGTCTTCCTCAATACCTATCAATGATAAATTCCTCCTAAGTCTGCAATGGCCTGTCAGAACTCCGATGAAAAGATTCAGAGTCTTCCGGCTCAGTAACCAGGCCATTAAATTATCCTCCTTAGCCCTGATTTGTTGCTCCCTTACATTTAATCTCTCTTTCAAAATCTTTCAAGGCTTGCTGTTTTGCCTAAGTTTCTCCCATTCCACCTCAATTTTCTCTAACTCTTGTTTGCACGGTTCTGTTAGAATTTTCCGTTGGTGATGTGAGATCTGTTTGCGTATTAATGTCGTAGGTAGGGATGTCAGGGTGCTCCCATTTCTTTTCCTCCAGCCATCTCTGACTGGTCTGCCTTCCCAAGATTTCACAGTTCCTATCGAGTTTTATCGCAATTTCTTTAATGCTCCTATGGGTGTTCGGGTTTTCCTTTATTTTAGTTTTAAGCGAGCTAACCTGGGCTAGCAGGCCTTCAATTGCTTCTATTAAGACAAAAACGCCGTTGGGCTTTCTTCTATTAATAATTTAAATAGTGTCATTTAACGACGTATCTACACTTTTCTCTTTTGGGCATTGTCATCGAGTCGCATCTTTTAAGTTTACTGATTACATTTAGTCTACTAAGTGGGCCAGCTTTTGCTTTTCCTTGTATAACGTCATCATCATGTAATGTCTATTACACCAATGTTTTGTAACCTACTCGGTCCTGGGTCTCTGCTTCCAGTAGCAGTTTACATGAGCACAGCCTGGTTGCCTACAGGGTCTGACAGTCGCTGGTTGACGATCGGTGGGGGCCTGTCACAGCACCACCCGGTCCGACCGGTACGGGTATCCCTCCATTGCACCGTATTCTTTGAATCGTGATCCTTGGTCATCTCATGTTTTTTTCTCTTGGCACCCACTCCTAGACCCGCGCCACTGGGTCTAGGGAACTCAACCATTTTGGTCAAGAGGTTATTTCCTTCTGTGCAATCCTGTTGGTCCGCGGATGCTATTTTATTTCGCACCTACTCGCCAGCATGCTGACATGCCGGTGAAACATTACTTATCACTTTCCACCTGAGGTTGCGCCGTTGGGGGTTACGGTGTCCGCAGGAACTATTTAACCTAACCTAATTCCGAGTAATGAAACATGTTATCACACACTTTCATTTAGATGGTTACGTTAATACGCAAAAGTGTCAATATTTAGTGGCTGAGAATTCAAGTCAAATTATCAAAGACAATTACATGGCTCTGAAATTGCTGTTTAGTGCACGTAGCCGTCTCGTTTAACTAACATAATAGGTTTATAGTTTTTTGAATATTAGGCGGGCCACGCGATGGCATCTTTAGTGCTTGTTTTTATGGAATGATTCACAATTGTTTTGGTACTGAGCTACAATAATTTGCTGGCTACAACCCCAACACATGTTTAAGCAGAATGCAGGTTCAGCACATACTGCAAGAGACTATAAAGATTACCATCAGAGCTTTTTTGCCCGATAAGGGTCCTCTTAGGGTTTGTTAATATCTTCTGGCCACTCAGATCGCCCGACCTTACACTTCACGGCACTTGATTGGGTACCTCAAAACGAAAGTCTACATTAATTTTCCAGCTATTATCGCGGCGTTAAAACACCGATTTCGGCAAAATTTTACAGCATTCCAGTTGAGATGTGTCAACATATGATAAGAAATTTGAAGTCCCAATTCGAATAATGCCTGGAACGAGACGATGAACATGTGAATAATACTATATTTAAAAAATAATATCTGCATGTATGTGCTTTCAAAGTATAATAATTTTTTAGTTGTTATATATGACCGAATTTTTCAGTCACCTTGTATAACAAATAAACAAAACTGCTGAATTTTCATCTCTGTTATCTCCAGAAAATATGGGTAATATTTAATTAAAATTACTTTTTTGACATTTTTAGATATTAATAATTATTAACGACTGCCCCATTTTGTCAATTAAGAAATATTCTCTGTAACATCAAGATTGCTTTTTATGTTTACATTAAATATTTTTCCCGAGATCAAAAGCAAACTAATGCATGTGCTGTTTTTAAGTCGAGATCTATTTCATTTATCTCATTATATACCCGATACTAGCTCAGCTGGAACTCCCTAAACAAATCAAGGCAGGGTAATATCCTTCCTGTGTTTATAGACTAAAAGTTGGCAGGGCCTCTTTCAGGCAGTCAATTGCTTCACTATATTTCATAGGATAAATAAATTATATTAGCGTGCTTTTTATCAGGATAGGAAAGATCAGGTTCGGTATAGTCAAGGTAATATTTTAGGTGAAAATGGGGTTAAAGTTGAAATCCAGCGGCGTACAGGGGTAAAAATCGACAACTTTGAAGTTCAACATCTCTTTCAAGGTGTTTATAATTAAATTATAGTTTTTTAGGCATAATATTTATTTATGTGCAATACAGTAAAATATGTTATTATGCAAAAGTGTTTTTAAGTCATCTTTTTATCGATCTGACTAGTCTGAGACTATTAGCTCCTGTGTCTAAATTGGGAGTGTATGCATTGCTATCTCAGTTATTATTACGGATAGAGAAACGGTTAAACGGGGACTTTTTGAAGAATTTTTATGACCGTTTCGATACCGTTACTAAGTGGCCTAGCTGTGTCCATTTTCCCAGATATTTAAAAAACTGTAGAAGTGCATTTTAACATTTTTCCCGTATCTTGCCATAATTTGATGACTGGTGATATTTCAATAAGTGCACTGTTAGGACGCTTTTTTTAAGCTGCTTTTCGTTGACATTACCAAAAAAGTTTCTATCATCATTTTGTTTTTGGAGTTGATGCTACTAACTTTATTTTTCTTATGGGCATCATGTGGATTTTTTGATAGTTCAATAGTATTAGTAATTTCCTTTTCAACGATGTGTCACAATATCGGGAAAAAATTAGTTACTGGTGTAAAATATAAAAAAATTCAGTTTTCTAAGTAGGCCATGAAGAAAATTTATTTTTAAAATAATCAGATTTTATTAGCTTCAACTTAAAATTTCAACAAATTAATTAAAAACTTAAGAAAATTGTTCAATATGTCGTCCTTGTTCATCAATGCACTTTTAATATCGCATTAATATTGAACTACATGCTCTCACTTAAAGTATTTCTGTTAACAGCAGCCAAAGTATTTCTTACGGGTTCTTCTAAAATTTGAATATTTTCTGACGGTGGTTCAAACCACCAACTGTTTTTGTGGCCTTCCAAAGCTGTTTTGAAAAGGATTGGAATCTAAGGAGACACAACTGGCCATAGAACGTTGCCATTATTTGCAATACTTTTATTATCTAAAGTTGCCTTTGGTGTGTTACCATGCCGCTATTATGTGCTGGACAACTATCGTGATGAAACCCAATCTGGTTAATATCTTCTACAGCAAGTCTAAGTGCTAGCATTATTTGTTCTTGCAACATTCCGCAAATAATTTGCACCACAAATTATCATGATAATAATACGATTACCTGGAAAGTATTTTTTATATGAATTATTCTCAATGAGCGATTTAAACAAGTTTACCTATAATGCCACACCGAACCATTGAATCCAAATTTGGTTTGAAACCTTCTTTGGCTAATTATGTGAGAATTCAGGATATCTAGTAGTGTGTGTTATGTCTATTGAAAGCACCACAATTAGTGAATCTAGTCTCGTCTGTCCATAATACTTTTGAATGAAAGTCTGGGTTTTGTAGATATTTTTGTACAAACCAACCACAGTATGCTACTCTTAGTCATTTGCTTGTATACCTTGAACGATGGTTGGTTTGTATGGGTAATAATGATTTTTCCTTAAAATGTTATGAATAGTTGTTTTGCGTATCGTATCTGATTTGAAATTTGTCTTATAGATGCTGTTATCTTCTACGTATTCTAATACAACGTTATTTCGCTCTTCCTTATCTATCTCATGGAGTCTTATTTCTTTTTCCATTAAACCATCCATAATTTAATAAATTAATAACAAGAGTCCTAAAATATCTTTCATTCGGTTGCACACGTTCTGGAAAGTTATCCTCATAAATTCTTGATGTCTCATCAGTATTTGTATTTGATTTAAATTAATCTCTAGCATATCTAACTTTTCTTCGTCTGTATATCTTAAAGCCATAATAAATTCAAAAAAAAAACTACACAAAATTAGTTATTACAGGGTAATGGTAGATCACAGTGAAACACTAGTAAAAAGAAAACAGCAATTATGGTAACAAGAACTGTCAATTAAACATTGTCACTGGTAACAAGATCCCTGTGCACCTACTATTAGGAAAATTAAACCATTATTTTATTTTATTTGGACAGTGCAAATCAATTCCAACAACTCATTTAAATGTGTTTTTATTTGTTTAATAAAATACAAACTCGCACTGTAATTCACAATTGAGATCTTAGACAAATAGAAAATAAAGTTTGTATTCCTATTACAAAAATTCTCATCTTTTTTGATCTTCTTTTTTCCATTCATAGCAGCATATATTATTAATAATTTGCCAATCCATGTCGATGTCAACTGTTAAATCTAAATTAAAAGAATACATAATTTTATCTAGGAAAATTTTTAATGTACTAATGTTCACAAATTAAAAAGGTTTTTTATTTATTTTCATTTTCATACTGAAATATTATAAATGCTTATATTTTTGTACACGGGTACAAATGATGTAAAGCAACACCGTTGACACCCTTCTTTTAGGGAAGAAATGTAATCTCTGTACTTCCTACTGCTTGTTTTTTTTTCAGTAAACGTTTTATATTGTGTCGTATTGTTTATAAAATATTCTGAGGATTGAAATCGCTTCCTTATAATTTAGAAACTATGTTTCCACAGATAAAATACTTAAATCGGCCATGTATTAATATTTGAAATAAAACGACATATTTTCTCCTGTTAATTGTTTAAAAAAAAATAGAAACATATTTCTTTACCAGTAATAAATGCTTTCAACCTGGTTTGGAATTAAACTGAATTAAAATAAAATATTTTCCCCTTACTTAGCTGCGCGAGCAGCTGTTTAATATAAATAGGATAATTGATTTACCATTAAGATAATAAGATAAACTACCATGAAAAAAATCTTATATACAGCACATAACTTTCTTATACCAGTATATATCGACCTGATCTAAAAAAATCATTCTATTTAATTCGTCACTTATCTCAATTAAATTTTAATAGCGTACCTTGAAATGTTTCATTAAAATTTTTCGATACTGTCAATAATAGTTCATGTCATATATTTTAATAATTTCTTCAGATTGACATTGACATTTTTGTAACGAAATTAAACATTTCAAATATAATATATAATCACAAATTTATTCTAACCCCATTTTATGAGGTCAAATGTGTAAAAATTCCAGTTTTACTCAAGCTTTATTTAAGTACTTGGAAAATATATTTTATTGGCTTGATATAGTAGACATGATTTACAATCTTTCATCAAGAATATATTTTTTTTGTAAAAACAAATACAAAAAGGTTTGGATCCCGTGGACCTCCTATCCAGCTGGCCAATTTTGCTCATCACCAATTTATCATTGTCTTTGGCCATTAGAACACGTGTACCAAATTTGAAAGTTTTATCTCAAAAACCGTGGCTACTATCGTGATACTACAGACATGCAGACAGATTTTTGTTCATAAAATTATGTTTTTTCATTTTAATTCATCGAGATTCGTCCAGAAATGCAATATAAATTTTAATTTTTTTCCTGAACTTGTGCCTTTTCTTCTTTCATTCATTATGTTTCTTTTGGTGGTACCACATTTACCAACACACACACACACACACGCACATGCACGCACGCACAAACCAACAGGCATCATTCTTGGGAAAAATAATCGGAATGGCAGACTCAGGAGGTTCAAAACGTATCATATCAATCAAAATCTCGAGGTCGAAAAAATCACGATTACTATACTTCAGTATATTAGGTATAAAAAAGTAAAAAACCTATTTGAAACAATTATGTTTGGGAAATAGTTGTTATTCCAAATGCTGGGCTTATAAAATAATTTGAAGTCTGGTTCACAACGGTTTTAAACAACATAATATTAGTAATAGTAGATAGAACCCAATTAGGTTTTATTACAACGGGGAAATCATTAATGAGATAAATCACCACGCACAGACCTGCCAACATAGGCGACCGCACTGCAATATTTTGTTGTCTTTAATAGCGGTCGTTGATAACATACACGTGCTGATCAAGTGAATTCAACTATAACAATCACATTCAACTGAGACATCTTTATTTGAATTAATTGGTGCAATTTTTTTCAGAAAACCAGTCAGTTCCTCGGCAGGAACAGAACCAGAAAATTCTGAACAAGAAATTGAAAACACTTACCGCTCATCTGATGAGAGTTTACCCAACTATTTATAAAATAATAGGTCTTTCCTCATGAGACGTACCAGTACCAGGTAAGTTGTTAAGCTATTCGAATGAAAAAATTAATCATATATGATTTTAATGCAGTATGCTCTAGTGAAAGTGAAATTCACTAACCGACACATATCATAATTTAGTAAGGTAATTGATTTAGGTATGCATGCCCATCTATGTTTAATATAAAAAATCATCTGTCAAAAGCTTTGGTCAAAGTTCAGAAATGATATGTAGAGGAAAGTTGTTTGCAATACAAATATAGGATTTTTGTTAGGTATAGTTTGTTTTTGTGATTTCCTGAAAATGGGGTAGTAGTAAGTTAGCGGTCCTAATAAATATTTATACAACAATTAAAGCTACTTTCTCTTATTTAAAACGGTTGAAGATAAGGCCAAGAGAACTCGAATGGGATATCGAAGGATACAGCTTACATTTCAATGATGCTAGACTAACTCAGGCATATCAAAATACTAATGGTAAGCTGTGATAAGTCTCACTTAAAAAAACATCAGTGATGTATATTCAAGTTCTCTATATTGCACACACTTAGCTAATATAAGAATTTTTAAGTAAGCAACTATCTGTAAATAAATTACATAACATTTATCCCTCGGTACATTACCGGTACATCAATCATTTATTATTTATTCTTCCTATAAGCAATTATTTATTTCGCAGGGATTACTTTTCATGTATGGTCATATTGTTTGTTTTTAATGCTGCGATGAACTTATTCATTCTGTTCGACTATATTATCCAAAAATGAAACGGTTTTATGGAACAGATGCGACCAGAATTTGTTTACAAATGAAAGAAATTGGCAACAGAAGAACCTCTTTAAGATATCTAGAGATTTTTCAGCTACCCTTATTTTCATTAATTCCTTTGAATACATTTAAATAATTGTTTGTTGGAGAATTGGCATTTATGAAAGAATTATCTGTCAATTATATTACCATATCAAATATGCAGCAGAAGTTCAATTTAAATTATCATTCGTATGGTAGTCTTCATATATATTAAACGATCATTTTGTGAATGTTTAGACAATAGATATGATTAAATTTTAAGTTATCTCTGAAAAGATTTTTTGATTGCTTTTGTGTCTACAGGCCTCTGTTTGTTTTTTTCCTTGTTTTAATTTATGTTGTTTTCCGCAAACTGTTACTAAAAAACAGAAAATGTACAAAAGGTAATCAATCGAATCTAACAATCGTCAAATCCACTGTATTGTCAATGTCACTAACATCTAGGGATCGGGCGGTACCGGTAAAATGCAGAGACAACTTAAACGTAATTATAATGTTATATTGTAAAAATCTAATGAAACATTGAAAAACAATATGAGATGAAAAAAATTATTCTGATGAGGAGAATTATAAAGTAATTATTTTTTATTTATAAAAATGGGAAACAAAAAGTTAAAGGTTTTTATGAAGCATACTGCTAAAAAAAATTTTTATTTGCAGAATCTGTCTTATTGAGGGGGAGTTTTTCTTGTGGAGAGAAGGCCAGGAAGGTAGGAAGTGGTTAAATATTGGGGGTTTGGTTTGTAGTGAGGGGTTTTTGGTTGTCTCGTTTACGCCCCCCGGCCTATGATAAATAAAAAAAATAATTCACCTAGTGCTGTGGGTTGAAAAAAGGGTTGTGTTGATAACGCGTAGAAAAAAAGTGCGTTTTCACCAGATATCAATTTAAATCTATAAATCGCTGTTAATATCGAAAAACCAAAACAAGTAACTCATCCTAAATACTCTATTTCAGATTTAATACATAAAGTTACAGGCAATATGATGCAGTTTTTTTTATTAATGGGAAATACAATTATTTAGTGACACTAAATAAAATATTGCTTAAATCACTTCCAAAGTAACTACCAATAATATTTAACTGAGCAAGGTAAAGAGCCTTAACGTGTGGGACATGGTAGGAATTACGAAAAATATTATCATTGCAGCTAACTGTCGAGTTTTCTTCTAACCGTTCCAGTAATAATTCTGTGGCTGTGACTTGAAAACAGCAGACGAATGTGCCATTGCAATTAAATTTAAAAAAACATTTTGTCCACCTCTTAAAGAACCTCCCCAGACGTTTTTTTAAAGATAGGACAACTAAAAATTATTTATTAATGAAAAAATATTTTAAGGATTTTTGGTATATTTTTTTTTTTTTTTTTTTTCTATGTTTGAAATAAAAAACTAAGACGTTTTCCAACATAAAAAAAAAAAGTTTGAGTTGTTTTAACAATAGTAATTTGTTGGCTTAATATTTTTTTTATATTTTATTGTTTTTTTAATTGGGTGGGTTGGGTTACCGAGGGAACCCATGTATTTTTATGTGGTAATTGAAGGAGGTATAAAATTACTTTTTCTTTATTGTTGAGGTTTTTACATTAATTTGAATGAAGGTTCTTTTGCTTATTGTAAATTTATCGTTTCCTATTTTATTGGTTTGTGAGGCAAAATGTTAGGGGAAAAAATATCCAGCAAAGACAAACCCAACGTACATTGAACATCCGGTCAATATCTTACTTGCTTCTGTTTTAGTTACAACACCTTACCTGAGCTGTTCAAGGTATTGTTTTAATAATTGCTAGTCCCAGCAATTAGTCTATATATATATATATGATTAATGATTGTCACTATTGTGTAAATAACCCACATTTGCTTCCTAATATAATACAGGTATTATAATGTATTATATACAGGGTGTTACAAATTCGTAGTTCATCATGTCAGTTCCTAAAAGAGAGTTTTTTTAACCACTTATTCACTGGCATCCTATATCTTCCAAAATGGTTGAATTTGAACTATGACATTTGCTGGATTATTAAAACAACTACTTCACCTAGATACCAGATGACATTGGATTAATACTATTTTTGGTATTAGAGGCAACGAAATATTGAGACAAAAAAAAATTTAGACATCAAAAAACAAACGTACATTTAACACATTTAAGCAATGATTCCTTCCAGTTACAGTACAAAAAACCGAAAATCCCTAGGCCGTTATATAACATTTTTCATTCTTTGGAAACTCCTCAGGAGGCTGGAAATCACGAACATATAATTAGAAATATTTCAATTACGTAAATCAAAAATATGAACAGTCGTCGTATTTACTTTGACGTTTTAAATTAATAGATTGATTGTCACTTTTGTAACCAAAAAACAATCACGACATTTAACTTAAGCTGTATAAGCCCATTCTTTTATATTTAAAAAACACTTACATTTTATTTGCTTCGTATTTATGCAGTTCCAGAAACAATAATAAATTAATTATTGGGTATTGCAAAAAATTACAGAGTTGCAAACTACTACTACAAATAAAGAAAAAAATCTAAAGAAGTTACAACGAGTAAAATAGTGAAATATAAACAACTAGTATAAAAATACATGTAACATAGTAAAATATAAAAATACCTAAAAACAAGACAAAATATCACAAAAATGATCGACAGAAAGTACGAGTAATTAATTCCTATTAAAATTACGTACCTTGAATTTCATTCAGGGAGAGAGCGTTAACATTTTTAACGAACTCGGTAAAGTTGGGAGTAAATAGTCAAGTCTTGAGTATGCAAGATATCCCAATATACTTAGTCTCACCAAAGGGCTAGCAAAATACAGATTAGTTCTGAAATGTGGAAGCATTTAATAAGTCATAATTTCTACTCTTTAGTTGGGTACATTAATAGGTAATTTAAATAAAAACAAGGAGTTGTCAGAAAGATAATTCAAGAGTTTATATATATATAAATCACTAGAAGCATGTAGCACGCCGAAGCTCCAGTGCTTCATACTCATACTGAAGTAGCAATATATTATAGTGGGCCAAGTGATCACTGATTATACATAAGTGTTTCTTTGAACAAGAGGTATTTGCGGATTTTTTTGCATACTTTCTATGAGGTTAATAAGGTGGCGATAGGGTGATATACTAATTTGCTTTATATGACTATTAAAACATAACATTTGTATTCTTTAACACCGCAAATCACAGTATTATTAACAATATAAGGAAAATTTATTGTTTGATTTTTATTTGAGAATGTCATAACTACACTTTTTAATATTCAGCTTCACCTTGAAGTCATTGCACCATACAGAAAAATTATAAATGGCTGTCTGCAACAGAATACAATCATTAACATTTTCTATTCTACGATATAGTTTGCAGTCATCTGCGAAGAGAAGACAAGTAGAGTTATTAAGTACGTCAGGCAGATCATTAATAAATATGAGAAAAGGCAATGGGCCCAAATTACTTCCCTGCGACACGCCAGAACTAGCTTCAAAGCATGATGATTGATAACCATTTAATGTGATATAAACTTGTCTCCTATAAGAATGGCAGCATAAGAAATTAATAATGTTCAGGATTTATTTCACATTTATTTAATTTAGTAATCAAAATCTTATAGCCCAGTATGCCGAATGCTTTAGCCATATCCATGTAAATCGTATCCAACTGTATATTATCTTCTATCGCCTTTTAGCATCATGAACAATATAGATTAGTATTTGTAAATTTCGTCGGTAAGAAACCATGTTGAGAAATGTAGATTACAGGTTTAATTGAACTGTAGATATTTTCATAAAAAACACACTCAAATAATTTTGAAAAGGAACATAGAACAACAATGGGTCGATAATTTGTTATTATTTTTTTATATAAAAATAAACTGAATTTTTCCATGTACATAACCAAAATATTTTAAATTATATAATGTCTACCATGCAATATTATCCTAAACATAATTTTAGAAATGGAATGAATCAGAAGATATAAAATCTCCAAATTATATCACAGTGGCAAAGATAGCAAAGTATTAAAAAATTAGTCTCTCAATATATGGGAGTCGTATGATATATGATTGGATTAACTAATAATAATAATAATAATAATAAAGTAGAAACATTTAATGAAATTAAAGGTATTTTCTGTAAAATGTATTGTCTTCACACACCATGTAATTTAATGCAATTCGGGGTGGCATTACCTGCAATTCCATTAAATATTTCTCGGTACTTATGGTAACACCTAGTTAGTTGCAGAATGTACAATGCCAACGAAGATATATAAATGGTTCTGGTAGTCATCTATGACCACCAAGGATTATTACGGTTTTATAAAATTCTTATAAGTTCTAGGTACATAAAGAAGTGGTGACTACATGTCCATCACTGCATTTGAATTTGCTACAGGACAATCCAGCAACTCAGGTAATTACACTGACTAAAGAAACTAGAAAAACCCTCTACTATGATTTGACCACCCTTCAAAGTACAATCATTGTAAATCTTTTCATTAAGAATATTGGAATTGCTGCTTATTGTTATTATAAATGCCTAAATCTATCTTGAATCTTCGATTAAGTTAATCTGATCTTGAGTGACATAATGTTGATAGGCTAGTCTAATTTTTTACTTCTACGATAGAGGAATTAACAAGCTATTGATTTTACTAATTCGTTTCCTGTACCATTCTTTCTCTTTTATTCACTTTATAGTAGTACCATCGTACCAAGCCTGATATTTAGAAACTTAAACGATTGCTTATGAACACAAGAGTCCAAGACACCATATAAATTTTGACATAAAAATCCGTCATAAGATCATTCACTGAGGTAAATGTATTAAGAAATGTATTAAGAATAGGTTATACATGCTTAAAAAGTCCGCTCTTTTAAAGCTGTACGTTAGCTCAGGAATTCTATTAATTTTTTACATCCAAAAATTTGATGAGTCTCTGGATGTAAATCCAATTACAATGGCACTTTAAAAAGGATTATTTAAACTTACCAACTAAAATATATTATCTCCAATATATGTCATCTAGCCTTGATATTGCCCCAAATACTTATCCAAATATCAGTGATAATGACATAAATACCAATAATTGCTTAAATTATATATGTGAATCTATAAAACCATTGAAAAATTATTGTTCTTTTAATTAATGAGTATATTAATAACAGATTAGACTATAGAGGAAAAATTAATTGGTGAAGCTTCTAATGACAATTCACTAACTACAACTATTTAGCTATGATATGTTCGGTTTTTTGAAATTTTTGTATATTGTTTTTGCCAGTACATAATATTAAAGGTATTGTAATGGTACCAGTCATAAAATTTCATATTTCTTTAATACAAAAATGTGGTTTACAGTTTTAGATATAACAGATAACCATAGAATCAATGGCCCACTGTTTTTAAATTTAACAAATAATTTAACATTTTTCCCAATTCCTGACATTCCTCAAAATAAAATTTTTGTGTCAGTTATGATTTAGTTCATATATTTAAATATATAAAAAAATAATTGGCACAATTTAAAAAAATTCCTAAAACCATTTGTATATCCCAATTTTGATCATTTTAATGAGAATAAGCATGAAAAATTCCAGGACATTAAAGTTAGCCTATAATAAAGAAAAAAATCTGCTAACAAAGAAAACATATAAACTTAATTATAAAACAGTCTATCATAACAACCTCGAAAGGCAAAAGTTTATTTCTATTCTACTATTCTTCTGTAAAAGAATATGGTTTTCATGCAAGTGCAAACTTTTAGAAATATAAGACATGGTAGGATATTGTAAATAACACAAGTGTCATGAAATATGTCATTAAAAGAAATAAATGGTGTGAACCTATTTCAGGAACTGTTAGATACAATTTTTTCTAATGTTTTACTGAACGATTATATTAAAAATCAAAAATATCAATCCAGTACCGAAAAGGTCGAATTGAAAATCAACAAAAAGAAACAATATTTTTAATAAATAATAGGAGGAAAACATTTCATTTTTCTATAATTAAAAACTGATATGCGACAAATTACCCGGATTGCGATATAAAAGAATACTAAGTTTTCACATTAAATTTAACGTTCTTGCACGTTTCTTTTTAAGTTCCTCCAAAAGAAAAGAAATCGTCAAAAGAAATCTTAAAAATCAACTCGTAAAACCAGCAAAAATCATCGTCAAAGTAGACAACTAACTAACATTTGGCAACAGCGCACTACCGGTCTGTTTCCTATAGGGGCCATGATGAGATTGGGTAAGAGACTCAGAGAAGTAAATTTGCGGTTCAGAAAACTACTTAGATTGACCAGACACCATAAGCAGGCGCGATTATTATTGTTTGCTCGAAAACATCAACTTTGGCAGTTATAGAGCTGGAGCCAAGTTATGTTTTCAGATGATATAAATTATGGGTTAATGATAGACCAATTCGAGTTCTGAGATGGCCCAATGCATAAAGTTCATATCACAAATACTGGCGTTCACGTCATCGATTTCAAACTCTCAAATCGATCAATTGCTACTTTATTTATGAGCGATAGGCAGTCATACATACATACGTTTCTGTTATTTACTAAAATTTTGCGCATGTGTAATAAAATAAATCGATAGAAAATCTACATGTAAATGTAAATAAATTGATGAGGTAAACGCCAACATCCGTGATATGATCTCTACCGGTTTTGATGAATGTATCAATTTTAGAAAAACCTATTAAACTTTAGCTTATGACCCTTAAATTGCTTTGGTATTGTTTTACAATTGTTTTTATCCTCGTTTAAAGAGGAAACGTACTACAAATGCATGGAAATTATTATGCTGCCTATATTTCATCCTTTAACGTAATTTACTAAACGGTTTTTATTTTGAACTGGGGAAGTGATCCTCGCGCTATCAAAATGTAAAATATACGAAAACTTTTAAACAGACGAACTAAAAAGAGTGTATAAATAAAGCATTTGTAGAATAAAATTGCAAAAGTTTTTTTTGTATCAATACCCTAATAAATTAAACCAAAATATCGTTTCACTTAATACTTCGAAATTAGCACAGTGACAAGTGTAAATTTCTCTGCTAGTTTCACAGAACAAATTTCAGTTGGGAGTTTGTTTACAAAGTTCATTTCTTGTGACTTCTAAGGCATGCCAGCACTTCTTTTAATGAATAATGCTAGAAAACTGCTTTAATTTATGGTTTTCTTCGGCGTTCTAGGTATATTTTCATAAATAATATTACAGTTAAAATTAACTGATTGTATAAGCCGGCCATAATGTTAATCCTACAGAAGACGCATCATAACGCATCATACATCATAACAATTTGAATATAATAAATAATAAACAAAATATTTAATATATTAAGATGAGCGTTTTTAGACTATTTCACTGCTTTAGGTTTCGTTCATATTTTCCAGTCGGTGTGTGTTTAGTATGTGTCGGTTACTAAACTGTTAAACGACGTTCACACATGTACATTGTATCTATGATAATTAATAATAAATAAATAAAGAAATAAAATAAATGGAAATAAATTTTATTAATACTGTTATACTTTAGTAAAAAATATGTACAAAACTCACCTTCTTCAGATTTATGAAGTAGCTTGGTTGTCGTTATCACAAACTGAGCACTTCTCTAATAACTGTGTAGCATCAGATATGTTTCTACAGTTGTCTCAGTAAGCGATGTTCGCTCTGGTGAAAAAATATGTTTGTATTTTGGAAAAGGACCGTTCGACATCTACGGCAGTAATACAGGCATAAGTAAAACACTCTGTGAACTCACTTAACGCAGTTGTTGATGCACCATCACAAATTTGTCTTAATTTGGTAAAATCGGGATTTTTCCGTAATATACTCGAATTTTTCAATAACGGGCTTATTTTTGCGTCATTTATAGTCTGTAGCTGTGTAGTTACGTCGTCCACTATTTGCAGCGATTCCACTAACGACAACGAAGTATTTTGCAATTTTTCTATTGCGTCGTGTGGTCCTCTATAATTGTTATTAATAGTTTTTAAATCTGTTTCAAGGGAAACATCTTGAAAGCTTGTCTGGCTTTCCTTAATAGCTACAGCCTCATTAGGGTTGAACTGTAGTATCACAGCTTTTATTTGTTGAAAATATTCAGCATAATAAAAAGCTGCCTTCAACCACGTTCCCCAACGTGTAAGAATCGGCTCTGGTGGTTCCGGAATACCAGGACACAGTGTGAAATGCTCGAAGTCGTTTAGGAGATTTGAGAAATACTTTTTTTTGTATTTGCTATTAATGCATCTACCTCTGAAAACATTTTCGTATTGTTTCTGCTACAAGATGGAACGCATGCACTTTACAGGTAACATGTAAAAACCTACAATCGTCTCTTTGAAGAAAACGGTCCACCAAACGCATTGTCGCAGCATCGTCGGTCACAAACATCAACACTTGACTTGTTGACAGTTCAAATTTTTCGAAAGTCTCCAACACCACCTGCGTAATTGTTTCGCCAGTACACGCAGTTAGTCTTTTTGTTAGCTAGTAAAAGCGGAAATGTTGGTTTAACAGGGTCGAGTACACGTCCTATAACATTTAAAATAGTTTTTTTTACAACCTGTCGTCTCGTCAACACATAACCACAGCCGTGTATTTTTTAATGCACATTTAATCCTATTTACAATGTCTTCACGAACACTTGGTACATATCTACGTAACGATGAACGACTTGGTAAATTCACTTGGGGATTGTAATTATTCCAGAACTTCCGAAATGCTGGTTTATCCAATATGCGCAGGGAAACATCACAGGCAATCAGCATTAACAGTAAATCAAACATAAACTGAGGTTCCAAAGAAGACACACCATTTCTTTTATTTTTATGCCGGTTACTATTGACATGAATTTTACACAAACTTTACAAATTATTTTACATCCATCATAGAATAAATCCGGAAATTCCCCGATAAATTTATTCACTTTATTAGCGTACGGTCGTTTTCTACTCTTTACGCTCAACATTATTTATTATTTATTAGTACTCTATGCATCAACCGACAGATAACAACTGAAGTATGTCGTATCATCGTCATCGTAAACAAGCGCGCGATGGCATTGGTATTGCGCCCGAACCTGAATCTACCATCGCTTGGCCAGGCTTGATTATAAAAACAAAAAATTTATAGACAGTTATTGCTATAAATGGAACGTCTTAGGAAGTAACTTCAAATTGAAAATGTTCTGAAATAAGCGCGATTTAAAGGCGATATCCCATCATATCGAAAGTAGATTTTTTTAATTTATATACTGTATGTCCCAAAATCGATGCTCACCATTGCGATTTCGAAAACCATAAGAGTTACAAGGTCGGATAAATAGGTTAATTTTAGCAAATTTTATGCTGATTTCAAATCCGTTAAGAGATCATGGCTAACTGAAACCGTTTTTGGGATTTTCCAAAAAAAAACGAAAATTTTTGTGATTTTTGGCTGTAGCCAAATAATTCTTGCTCAGACAGGTTTTAGATTTTTACATTATTAGGACACTTGATGGAGACTAATATTTTGGTGTACAAAGGAATGTTTGATATTTTTTTGTTTTCGAGATATATGAGGTAACTTTTGTTTTTTTTATGGCAGACATATTGGATTTTCGTTTTTCAGATTGTGCTTGAAAAGAGGTTTCCAAATGCCGAGGAAAAATTGTTTTTTAAGGGAATAATTTAGAAAAGTGATCCATTGCTTAACAAAACAAAATAGTAGGCGATGGAAAATCAAAAAGTTATTTTGATTTCAAGGATATATATAATACCAATTGCCAATGCCATTATAAAAAATAACAGTAATATTAAGGTTATTAGTTTGACATGTTTAGATAATTTTAATTGTCTGTGGAAATACTGAACATAATCGATATGGAGAAAACTTTTTAATAACAGCAAATTAACATAATAGAAGAAATGATAGTAAAGAAGTAAGAAGATTTAATAAAACCGATCAAAATGATCTTCATTTAGCTGAATACAATTTTGGCATCTACGTCTAACTGAGCTAATTACTCTTTTGAGAGTATTGGTACTTACTGTGCCGAAAACGTCTCTAACTCTGTCTTCCAAAATATCGACAGTTTCCGGGCATTCAAAATCATACATTTAATTTTTCACCGTATCCCACAAAAAAAATCAGGAGAGACTATATCAGGCGAGCGGGTAGGCCTCAATACTGGTCCTCTATTTGAAATTATGCGGTTATCAAAATTTTCCTGGAATATCCGTCTAACATTATTAGTATTACGTGCAGACAGACATCTTGTTGAAATCATAATTCGTTTATTTCTTATTCTGTAAAAAGCTGTCATAATTTGGGTAAAAATTGATTTTCTAGAAGTTCACAATAGGCTGCTCCCGTTGAATTTTTGTGAAAAATGAATAGACCAATTAAATGGCGAACTATAAATAATAATTAGTTTGAAATCTACTTTGCGTAGTTACATGCCCAGTGGTGATAATTGTGCTTGATAAAGTCTCTATAATTTGTAAAACGACTTTAATCGGTCCCAGATAACTCTCGATTCAAAATCAGATTGTTCTTCGCATTTCTCATTAAACCAACTACAAAATTCAAGTCTTCTACCAAAATTATTATTGTTTATAGTTTGGACAATCGTAGGTTTATACGAATGATATTTCCTTTGTTTTAATGCCTTGTGTACAGTTGTCTTAAGAATATTTGTTTTTTGTGTCATTTTGCAATAATCACACTCTTGAACAGTAATAATAAGTATTATTGAACAATTTACAATAATGCCACTGCTATTTAGTGAACAACTAACAGTAATGTTTATTATTTATTTCAAACTACAACCGACTAAATTTTGCTGAGTGTTATGTGAATTTGATTGTTTTTAGAAAAGCATTTTTCAAATTTTACTAATTACGAACTACTTTGCATGCAAGAATTCCTTTGATGAAGAGGATTTCTTTGTTCAAATTTTGAACACATTAATGACAATTTTGTGACAAATGAAACCTTAATGATCGTCTAAAAATTGATTTTTTTAGAAAATTGTACAAATAAAGCAATTTACAGTAGATTTTAAGTACATAGATAATAATTAGTCGCCGTCTGAATAAGCGACTTCCTTGTCTCTGGCTTTACAAAAATTTTAAATTTTCCATGGCCTACTATTTTGTTTTGTTATGCAATGGATAACGTTTCCTTAAATTAGTGCCTTGAAAAACAATTTTTTCTCGGCATGTGATACATCATCTGAAAGCTCTTTTTAAGCGCAATCTGAAAAACGAAAAATCCAATATGGTTGTTATAAAAAAAACCAAAGTTACCTCGGATATCTCAAAAACAAAAGACTATCGAGCACTCTTTTCTAGACCATAATATTAATCATCAAAAAGTGTCCTAATAATTTAAAAGTCTAAAACTTGTCTGACCAAGAATTACTTTGCTACAGCCCAAAAGAGAAATCACAAATTTTCCGCTTTTTTTTTTGGAAAATCTCGAAAATGGTTTCAATCAGCCATGATTTCTTAACGGATTTGGAATCAGCATAAAATTTGCTAAAGCTTACCCCATTTAACCGATCTTGTAGCTCTTACCGTTTCCGAGATCCCAATGGTGAGCATCGAATTTGGGACACACGGTATGTAACCACTATCTATAAGAGTTTGTCAATTTTAGCAATATAAAGCAACATAAAAAACATAAAACAACACAACATTTTACTAATGAGAATTTAGGAAATATTTTATTTTTGATGTGTTTTTAATGTTATTGTTTAATTTGATTATTTTTATTAATCAGAGTTCATCAATATGCTTTTTGTGACCTGTGGGGGTTTCGATATTACCAACTGAATTTTATATAATATATTGGTTAACAGAAGTATTCGAAAATTTACCTATTGCACCATCTAATTTCTCTGTGATTAATTCCAACGATTTCATTAATAAGGTGACAAATATTCAGTTGCAAGAAGGTGAAATTTTGATCTCCTTTGACGTTTGTTCATTGTTTCCAAGTGTTCAGATACCACAGACCTTGAACTACCTTAAGGATCTACTCGAATTAAACAATCTCAGTCAAGATGTGGTAGAAGAATATCTTAAACTCACTAAATTTTGCATGAAACAAAATTGTTTCCGATTCAACGATTATTTCTTCGAACAACATGAAGGAACAGCAATGGGTAACTCTTTGTCACCGTTCATTGCCAGTCTCTTCATGAACAGATTCCAGACGGAAGCAAAAGAAGAATTCGAGTATTTCCCCAGGGTTTGGCTTAGGTATGTGGATGATATTTTTGCAGTGTTCGATACAAAAGTCGCTGATATTGATCACTTTGTATCTAAATTAAACAGTCATTTCGCGTCAGTTAAATTCACATATGAAACTGAAAACTCTGGACAACTACCATTTTTAGATGTATTAGTAATTAAAAATAGTGAAAATAAGTTAGAATTTAACATTTACAGAAAGATACCAGTACTCTAAAGATATATCCCTAAGGACTCTCACCATTGTACTCAACACAAAATGGTGAGTTTTAATTTTCTAGTCCTTCGTCTATTAAGCTTCCTCCTCAGTAAGGAGAGGTTTGAAAAAGAAAATGCATTGATTAAGGATATAGCTGCGAGTAATGGATATTCTGTAAGTTTAATTGATAAAATAATTAGGAAACGAAAGTTTAAAGAGTCGCTTCGAAATTCCTCGACCTTTCAAAATGAAAGAGAAAATCCGAAATTTGTATCGATTCCATTCGATCTTCGATTCACCCGTGGTATTGGTAGGATTTTTAAAGATGTGGGTATGACAGTGGTTCATTCATCAGGAAACAAACTTCAACAACTTTTAGGCAATCTAAAAGACAAAATTGAAACAAAGGAAAAGTCGGGGATTTACGAAATTAGCTGTAAGAACTGTAATCAAAAATTTGTTGGACAGACTAGACGATCAATTCAAACTAGATTCAAAGAGCATATGGCCCATCTCAAATATGGTAAAACAGATAAGTCTAGTGTAGCGCAACATGAATTTGAGAACAATCATAAAATAGATATTAGCAATTTAAGATTAATTAGGAACGTAACAAATACTAGACAGCCGGATGCATGTGAAAGCTTAGAAATCATAAAGTGTAAAAGTAGTATGAATAGTGACAGAGGGCCTATCCCAAATAGCCCGCTTTAACGGTTAGTGGGTCACGGTTCACCGAACCGTGGCGGTTCGGTGAACCGTGACAATAGTTTAGGTATAAATAGAGTAGATTGTTAGCATAAGTTTAGTTTTAAAATCATCTCCAGATGATGCCTACATGGTTGCCGAAACGCGCGTCGAGTGCAGTATATAGTATTTTGGTGTTTCGTGGAAAACTACGTCAATGTTGTCTTAAAATAGGTTTAGGAGTCATTTACTTTTTCGATGCATTTAAGGATCACTTGTATAGTTTCCAAAAAAATTTCATACAGCACAAAAATAAATGTACAAATTCGCATAATAATTCAAAATATCAAATATTTTAATCGATTTGAATATTGCGTCAACAACATTAAATAGTACTTAGATTTTAACAAAAAAGAAAGAAAGAATATTGCATAAACAATAAAAAAAATGTATTTAGTAAACAATAAAAAAAATATTATCAATCTTTAAAAAAAAGTACATGCATAGTAATTTAAACACCACTAGAAAAACCCATCAGTTTATTTAAAATTTAACCAAACGCATTTCAATTGAACATTCGTAATAATAGCTTAATGGAAAGTAAAAAAAATAAAATATTTAATGCTCCAGGTGGCTAAAAATGTATACTGCTGTTTTATCCAGTTTCCATTGTTGTTTGGAATTACATCCTAATTTAAATAGAATAATAAATAATCCACATACGAACAAAATATTTTGTTGGAGACATAATGGACCGTCTGCGAAGTCTTTTTACATATCATGGACATGACATTGCTGCTCAAATGTCATGAATAATGTCCACTCGTGCGCCTGCCGCTTACTGGACAAAACGACCTGCAAACCGAATTAATGAACGCTTACAGTGTCTAAATCCTGCTATATTTCCTGGTGCATATGATAAAAGAAGTAGGAAGCTAAAAGGGCAACAACCAGTGATATGCAAATTGTGAAATTTTATCTGAGTGGATATATTTTATTCGTATAAAAAGGTGCACGCAATGTCGCTAACTATAAACCTCTATACGGGGTTTTCGGAAAATGTGCAAACATTGAACAGATAGATTCTTTGACAAAAATTAAATGGGGTTTCTGATCATTAATTTTAATTTTAATATTCAGAATAAAAATCTTGAGGATTTTAACCACATATTAAACATGTTCAATCTAAAAACTACAATCTGTGATCCCACCAGAATAACTAAAACGTCATCCTCAACTATTGATAATATAGTAATTAACTCTAATCTTGCATACTCGGTAGAAACATTAGAAATCGGGATCTCTGATCATAATGCTCAAATTATAGCTGTAAATAGCGGCACTGCAACAAGGCCTAATCAGAATGTAACTGAAAGAAAAAGAAATTTTAGTGCATCTAACAAAAAAAAGTTTTCAGAACTTATATACAAAGTAAAATGGGATATATTGTATGAAATTAATGACACTAACAGAGCATTCAACACATTTTATCAACATTTCAACGAAGTATTTGAAAAAGCATTTCCTTTAAAAAACAGTAAACATCGATGTACGCCAGTTTATAGAGGATGGGTCACTAAAGGTATTAAAACCTCGTGTAAAAATAAAAGATTTTTATTCACATTAAAAAAAATATACTGATAATGAGAATATATTAAGTTTTATTAACAGTTATTCTACTATACTAAAAAAAGTTATTTACCGTGCAAAACAAAATTAATTTAAAAATAAGATAGTAAATTCAGACAATAAAATTAAATCAACTTGGAAAGTAGTTAAACACTTTACTAGTATGGATGAGGGCAGTGGAAAAAACGAGAATATGGCTATTAAAATAAATAACGACATAATTACAGATTCTTCTGAAGTGGCAAACGAATTTAAAATACATTTTATTAAAGCCGCAAAATTGGCACTACCTATTGTTAAATCAAAAAGATCAAGCGAAAATTATATCAATAATATGGCAATTAACAACGCAAACCAATTTCATTTTGCACAGGTTACAAGTTGTGAAGTAAGAAAAACGATAGGCTCATTAAAACCAAAGATGTCCACTGGTTACGATGATATTCCAATAACTAACTAATACAAAAAAATGTGGACGCCTTAACTAAACTCTTGGAGTATTTAATTAACTTGTCCTTGGCAAATGGAATTTTTCCACAGTCTCTAAAAATTTCGGTAACAAAGCCCCTCTATAAAAAAGGAGACAAGTCACTTACTAATAACTGTCGAGG
Organism: Rhamnusium bicolor; assembly: GCA_029963845.1. Lineage (NCBI taxonomy): Eukaryota > Metazoa > Arthropoda > Insecta > Coleoptera > Cerambycidae > Rhamnusium > Rhamnusium bicolor. Next base: position 12,616 of record JANEYF010004477.1, on the reverse strand, counting down.
TATATCTCTATTGCCATCGTTTTCTAAGATTCTAGAATATGTAGTGAAAATTCAACTAGCAACTCATTTGAATAGTAATCACATTTTAAATAATTATCAGTTTGGTTTTCGAGAAAACTGCAATACGATAGATGCAGCTTTTAACTTAATAGAAAATATCAATACATGCTTGGAGAATAGAGAGACACCATTAGGTATTTTTTGTGACTTGTCCAAAGCATTTGATTGTGTTGATCATCAAATATTACTTAAAAAACTGGAATATTATGGCATACATGGTAGCGAAAATAACTGGTTCAAAACATATTTACTCGAACGACAAATGTGTGTTGAAATAACCGAGACAAACAACGACGTAATAAAAAAACTTATTCTGATTTTGCTGTGGTTGAGAGTGGAGTTCCATAAGGATCTATTCTGGGGCCAACATTATTCTTAATATATACTAATGATATAGTACCAAATTTTCCAGACACAAAACTTTCATTATTTGCAGACGATACTAGTATAATAATACACGATGATAACAGAAACAATTTAATAAAAAATGCACAAACTTTACTAGAGAATATATCAGACTGGTTCCTTGCGAACAGACTTGCACTCAATTGCAGTAAAACAAATAACGTAACCTTCCAACTACAAGGTGAAACACACATTACTAAATAATGAAGAAATACAACCTGCTAGCTCTGCCAAATTCCTCGGCATCTATATTGACTCACAATTGAATTGGTCAGTACATATAACTAACCTAAAGGCGAAATTAAGCAAAGCTATATATGCTATACTAACGATTAAAAAAATGTTGATTTTGCCTTAGCAAAAATAGTGTATTTAAATAAAAATAAAAAGAATTTTACACGAGCATGAATTCTATAACTTAAATGAATATTTCGTAGCCGAAATTTAAAACAGGAAGAGGTTATCATGGTTTTCTCATGTTTTTTTTTCTGTTTTTTTCCTTTGTCTATATCATAAATTCATTACGTTTGACGTGTATAATAAAAGTGTTTTAAAAAGACAAAATATATATTTTTATGTCTGTACATATTATGTGTGTATAACTTAATTAGATCAATTATAACTGTATTATTAGGATCACTCGCTCAGTTGTAGCTTACTTCATTTATATGCATCTACTTTCTGCATATAGAAACAATGCTATAGCTAGGTATTTGTTTGTTATTAGTCTATTAGGCGTATAACTGGGTATGTATTTAATATAATATGACCATATATATGTGTATGTATATGTATGTATGTGTGTGTATATGTGTATATGTGTATATATGTATATGTGTATATGTGTATGTATGTATGTATATGTGTATATATGTATATATGTATGTATATATGTATATATGTATGTATATGTATGTATATATGTATATATATATTATAAAAAAAATCTATTTTTCCCTACACCTTTGAGTAGGTTCTTTATTGTTACATTATAAATTGTGTTTATTTTCACCACTATTTATTGTATTTATAGTAATAATGATGGGAAATAAATGTTTACTTACTTACTTACTTACTTACTACTTGACGCCATATGATATTACAGGAAAGCATGCGCGTTAGTTTAACAAAAAAATAGTGACGTCACGCATGATTATAGAAAAAACAAGATGTCTGCATATAGAAAAAATCATGGGCAGTGGTTAGAGAAAAATATAAGATGTTTGCATAGAAAAACCATGCGCAGTAGTTGAAGAAAAATCAAGATGTCTGCATATAAAAAAAATCATGCGCAGTAGTTAGAGAAAGAACAAGATGTCTGCATATAGAAAAATCATGCGCAGTAGTTAGAGAAAAGTATACTGTCACATGATATTATAGAAAAGCTTGCGCAGTAGTTAGAGAAAAAACAAACTGCTAGTGACGTCACGCATGATTAGAGAAAAAAACAAGATGTCTGCATATAGAAAAATCATGCGCAGCAGTTAGAGAAAAAATACTGTCACATGATATTACAGAATGCGCGTTGGTTATAAGTTGTTAGTGATGAATGATGTTAAAGGGAAAAAACAAGATGTCTGCATATAGAAAAGCATGAGCAGTAGTTAGAGACTTTAAATTATTTTCTTGAGATTGGTTCAACTTGAAGACTCAACTCATATAAGATCTTTCTGTTGAAGGTATTTTCATCCACTCCGTGCTTTAGAAAATGAATACCACTATAACATTTTGAAAGCTTCACAGACATTCCCATTGAAGAAAATTGCAATAAAATAATGGAGCATGTGTATGCTAGTGTGACAAGGAAGAACTTTATGAGGAAGAGTGAAGTGATTTTTCATGAAAGTTTTTTAAACCTGATAAAAAAGTTATTGGGTAATGAATATTACCGATCTTTTGTCGCCTGTTTTATGTGGCATGGATAATGGGGCTATAAATTCTTTAAAAATAATTATTATGACAGTTCCAATTAAGTGTAGATCAGAACGTTATTTTCAACGTTGATGTTGACACGAATTAAAACTTTTTTTTATCTCTGTGTCTGACGTTGAACTAAGTTACCTAGTTATGATGTCCATTAATCTCCAGAAAAACAGTAACAAAAAAAAATAAAACTGAAAATAATTATTTTGTGGGGGATGTTAGGACCCTGTTACTTTTAAGATACGGTTCTAACTTTTATAAATTCGCGCCCCTTATTTTGCCGTCACTAAGTTCCCTTGAATATGACATAAATACTAAAACTTTAAAATAAAATATTTATCACTAGACTGGGCCATTTTCCGAATAATTCAGTGGCGTTGTAGAGAACGTACCCGCATTACATATTAAGTATAGTTTATTGCAGAAATACTGTGCACATAAAAAAAGGCTACAAAAAACTACCATAAAAACATCAAAGCCAGCGCTTCCACATTCTGGCAAAACCTAATTAGTGGCATACAGAGCCGTACTTTAAATTTCTGTGCATTATAATGAACACAATAATGCAATAAATTTAAAAGTAGTGTCTTAGATGAATAGATATTTGATGCCGCTTCTGTTAAATGTTTTACTTTTTACTTAAAACTAACTCTAAATTAAAATTAACAAGTAATTCTGTTGTTGCTCAGTTTCGCCAATAATAATTTAACACACTAAATTATTACTGTTGTCTAGCTTTATGTTCATATTGCCCTTCTTGAATTAATTTATAAATAGTTCGTTTTGGATCTTCTGTTAAGTAGACTGTTTTTTCCACGGCTCCTGTTTCTCTTTGATATTGTTTCATATTTCTGTAAACATTTAAAACTATCTTTTGTGAATGCTGGCATGCTGTTTTGACTCTTTCTTTGTAATTTGTAAAACAGTACCATCATCCTGACATTCTTTGCTGGTGGTGGGTTGAGGATCTTCCCAAGGCCTGAACATTTTTCCAGTATTATTTTACAACTTGTAAACTGGAATCATTCGAATAATCACCGCCCGCCAAAATATTTATAAAAACCACAACTGTATAAAATACTTTTAGACAGAGAGAAATTTCACCTACATATCTGTTAAACACTTTAAGTTGTCACAATCTGCTTATATATATAATGTAAACACAAACCGTATAAAACACGCTTATAACACTGACACACCGATGAAAATCTACACTTTAATTTTTAAAAAGCAATATAAAATACCGTCGAAAATACCATCTACTGACCTAATAGAATATTTTATTAACCCACCTAGTACTGATACATTTCCGTCGTTCCTCGCGAAACTGAGCGATAAATTCGAAATTCGACCTTATACACAAAGGCTTAGGAATCTTAGTTAAAACAAGTATGTTTCTGTTAACTTCTTATTCTAATCATGTCAGAACATACTTTACCTATCATTGTTCCAGAGTATACAATTTTTTACCTGAACAACAAAAAAATCAAATCAATGATATAAAATCTCTGGGATTATTTAAAAAGAAAATCAAAACTTTTGTATTAAATATAGATAGAATAACTATACACAAACTTATAAGTCCAAGAAATTATTAATTTTTTAATTTATTTTTTTGTTTAATTTTTTTACAATCTATTTTATTTTACCCCAAAAACTATTGTACTGAATTTATAAATTAATTGCCTCTAAAATGTAAAATGTAAATTTGTCTGTAGTACATTGAAGGAACGGAAAATCTTTATCTACGCGCAACCTATGGTTTTTTGTAGATTTTTTTTGTTTATTTGCATGTATTATTGTAAAATTGCATTATATACTCATTGTAAACTATACTGTGAGCAGTGGTAAATAAACGTTATTATTATTATTATTATTTAATATGGTGAATAAGATTTACAGGAAACAACTACTCAGCCGTCAAAAGCCCCGACCTGTATTGAATTAAATCAGCAAGTCTGACATTTGAGGACTTAAAATGTGATGGTTGAAGGCAGTTCTCTACTATCACAAGTATTTTAATGACGTAAAAACTTGTGTACTTCGGTTAAATCCTGGTGCCTTACAAGCCATCTCTGAGGCTCAGCAATTATTTAACAATCAAGATTTTGAGATTGACATACACGTTATTTATAACAACCATAATGTAGTATTGCACAGTATCCATAAATGTGAAAGTTCTTCATTGTGCCCAGCATCCTCGCTTTAATTACTTGATAGTGTACAAACTGTATTACAAATTCTGATAAATGTTTCCGATATGCGGATTAATAAGAGATTGAGTGATAATTTGCAAAAAAATCCAGTGTATGCAAAATTTTGTCAGTCCCAGTGAGATATCTCTTTCAGTTGAAAATTTACAATTTTTTTTAAGTTTGCAATTTACTTCCATCTTTATTGAACGATCATTTTCGATCTACACAAATGTGTTTACACAACGAAGGTGAAAATATAGAAACTGTGTTGCTCGTACGAATGTTCTCACGTGTTCTCTCTGAGTCTTTATCGTAAGGTAAGCACTTTTCTAAACACTAGGTATGTAACATTTCCAATTGCCATATTAATCACTGCGACCAAATAAGTGCCCTGTAATAGAAACATAAATGCAATGTCCGTTATTTACACATACGCTGACATGTCTGACGCCACTGAATTACTGCGGAATTTGGCCCAGTCCATTCATCACATTTATTATGTCTTTTCAATCGTATAGGTACGTTTAGCCTCTAGGTATCCGTTCACTTTAATAACTTGACCTATGATCTAATCTGCAGTCAATACATAGTGGAAGCTCGTGAACTGATTAGGGAAAGGGAATTATGTCCAATTCGAATTAGTTTATTAACGTGGAAGGATTTTGCAGGGCGCCCAGGGAATGTATCCTCTCTACGTATTATGCATATTATGTTACGCTCTGCCTAATTATACAGAGCGTTAACTTAAATGTTTATTATATGAAAATAACCAATCGCTTGAATTAATCAATCAATGAAATCCCAGGTGCCTAACTAATAATAACTAATATAAGTATATTCAAACTGTTAAAAAATCTGACATATTATTGCTTCGTATTTATTCACTGATAGAAAAAAAAATAAAATAATAATTATTGGGTATTACATAAGCATTCTTTCAAACCTAACATGATAACAATAACAAATACCTACAGTTTTTTATATTTTATACTGTCACTCTTATCTAAATGTGCTAGTATAAAAAATTTAAGTCTATAATAAATCAAAAACAATACTTCTAATACATTTTATCATAGAAACTATTAAAACAACTACTCAATTTAGGAGCAAGAATTGGAGTAAATTAAATAACAGTGTTCTTAGTGTTAGAAGCAAAAAAATATTAAGATACATATGAAATGATTTTCCTTTTTGGTGAGTCAATATTTTTTTTAATCTCAATATTTTTTTTGCTACTAACACTAAAAACACTGTTATTTCATTCAATTCAATCCTTGCTCCTAGATCCTTCATACAATGTGAAGTTTCATCTGTGGATGCTGCAATTGCTGTCTTTCCACTATAATATACTCTTCTAAAATTATTTCTCCTGACGATTTTAACAACTACTTTGGAAATATTACTCAAAATTTAATAAAAAGTTGATCACCCGCTGGAAATAACCTCGAAATTTATTTAAATAACTCCACCGGAAATCGTTCTGTCGAGGAATCTAATTTTAGTGAGGTAATCTAGTACTCGAATTAATTGAAAATTTTAAAAAATACTGAGAAGTAAAGATATATGTTACAATAATGTGAAAGCGCCAACTGTATTAAATATGTTATTTTTATTCCTCTCACTAAACTTAGTGTATTATAAATAACATCTTCCAAAAATTCTTAAACTGGCTATGTTTAAAAAGATTGTGCCGACGATCCTATTAATTACAGGTCAATTTCTATTATACCTACTTTTGTAAAAATTTCCGAGGTGGTACTAAAAATACAAATAACTAATTGTTTTGAAAATTGTAAATTATTTACTAGCTGTCAGTATGGTTTCAGGAAAAACTTGTTGACGACTTTCGCAATCAATTCTTTAATAAATGTAGTAAATAAAGATTTTGAAGAGAAATAATGATTAGAACTTGTTCAATTTCTGGGCGTAAGCATAAGTTTTGGATTGTGTGTAGCACAATATATTAGGAAGAAAATTAAGCGTTTATAAATTTTCTGAAAATAGCAAAAATTTTATCTCTCCATATCTTACCGACAGATCTCACTTTGTTGTTTAATAACACCAAACCAAGAGTTTTTACCCTTACACTATACTCCATATTTTCATCTTTAATTTTGATTTGATAGTTCAACTTTATTTCACTTAGAAAATTTTCAAGGTCAAATGCAGTTAATTGTGATTTTGACGGATTCACTTGGAGACCATTGAGACCATTCACTAAATCATCGATTTTTTCATTTAGAACTTCAAAGGGTGTTTTAGTTTCTTCATATGAGAAGCTGAGAAGTATCTATAAGTCATCAGCATACATATATAATAATTTATAACGTCCTACAACATCTGGTGCAATATGTTAAACAGTAATGGTCCTCATATTGACCCTTGTGGTACCTCTGATTCAATTGTACATGGCTGAGAAAAAACATTCACTTTTTTTTAATTCTCGGTAATAACTGAACCAAGATAAAGAACTTTCTCTAACTCGATTAGAGCAGCTTTGCTATCAATAGGACAAAATCCATCGAGTCAAAGGCTTTTGACATGTCAATTAGGACAAGTGCAGTAGCCATACTTTCATCCTTTGCTGTTATTATGTCATCATCATCAACAACGCTAGACAGTGTTGAGACAGTGCTAAAACCGTTCCTCATTTTAGGTGATTGTATAGTTGGTCAAATACGATTCTTTCGAGTATTCTTGATCGAGTTGACAGAATATTTATGGGTCGTAAATCTTTACCATCTTTTACAGTGTCTGACTTAGGTATCGCTTGTATCATTGTAATTTTCCTATCATTAAGTATCACTCCCAGTTCTAATGATACATTAATTATGTGCGTTAGGGGAAGTAATCAATATGGCCGTAGCAGTTGTAGCATAGATATACCATCTCATCCCACAGATTTGGATTTAATTCTATGTAGTGCCTTTTTTATTCATTCAGAGTCTACATATTGGAGGTTAAAGGTTGGTACGTCACCTTGAATATTATAATGAGCTGTAATTTCTTAATTAATTTCAGGTTTAAACACGCAACTTGAAAATTAGTCACTTATTACTTGGGGGTTGTTTAGCTCATGCGGTAATTCCACATTTTTAACTTTTTCATGAATTCCTAGCTTTTTGATTCTAACCAAATGTTAGTGTTATTATTCTGGTATTGTTTAAATTTTTGCTTAAGAGAATGCAGTTCTTTCCCTATTTATTGCATTTTTCACCTCTTTCCTTATACTTTGAAAAATATACACATGATTCATTAATCTGTTTCTTTAGTTTTTCTCTTTTCTTAATTAGACACTTAATATCATATTATATAATCCAAAGTAAACCTTTACATGGTCTCATCTTTGTAGTTTTAAGTAGAGCATTCACATACAAAATTTGCAGAATTTTTTTCATTAAACAACTTTAATTTGCCATTAATATCTTGTGTCATGTAAATATCATTCTAGTTTATACTTCAACATCCATATATAGTTATTCAATATCCATATTTTATAGTTCCGATATAGGTATTTTAGTTAGCGGGTCTACAGGTTCCTTCTTAAGATTCATAACACAATAAGTTAAATCATGATCACACTCCAAGTCTGACATCAATAGTTCCAGACTACATTACACTTTCAGTCATATCGGTTATTATAAGACTAATTAGTGTTTCAGTATTATTGGTTAATCTATTTGGTTCTGTCATACGTTGATTTAATTCATACATTTGCGACATGTTTTTAAAGCAGTGTTGTTAATCATCTCTTGAATTACTCGCATCCTGTATAATGGTAGGTAGTTCATGTGGGATATAAACATCCAAATGTAATGTTCATTTTCTTTAAGTTAATTTCAATCGATAATTGTTTCAGTTCATCTCTACCCTCATTGGCATTTTCAATACGCTGACTACGTATATGGATTTTATAATAAATTACTAGACCACAACCACGTCCTTTCCTATCCAATCGGTAAATTTGATATCTAGGAATATATATCTGTATTTTTTATCTCTGGCTTTAACTAAGTCTCACTTATACCAACAAGATCAAAATCAGCATGAAGAATATAACTTTTTAGATGAAAAAATTTTGGTAATAGGGACATAATGTTAGGGTGAGCTATTATTGTATAGATAGACTTTTCATTAATATTTGTATATAATATAATTGTGTATAATTTCAAAAATATTCATTAACGTAGAAAACAAAGGATTAAAATTAACACCACTAGAATCTTCAGAAATTAACAAATAAAAAAATTCAGATATAATATTGAATGATCACCTGGAAACAAATAACTCATCGGTACTAAAATTGTTTTAATTGTAATTTATAATTTTATATTTACTTTTGTTTGTTTATTATTATTCAATTTTATGTATTTTGTCATGTTTTATCAATTTGTTTATTTCCTATATATTTTTTACTAATGTAATGAACGACATGTTTGGACAAATTCTTTGATACCTGCAAACATGCTCAGTCATAATTTATTCAAAATTATTTTTACGATTATTTTTACAACTCTAGTGAACCTCTATTTATACCCTGGCTAGCATTGTAATATCAGTCTTGTACTCACATCTGAAGAAGTCATTATGTTGACGAAACAATTGTCATGCTTTTATATATTTTGTAAAAAAAATATATAAATAAAAATTTTTTGTGAAAATCGTAAAACAGTTGTTTTATTTCATTAAGTTTGATGAGAGATATCGTGACTTGAATTTGAACTTTATTGATTTTCATGTTATTGAGGTACTAAATTATAAAACATTATTGAAAACGAACTCGTGCTTGGAATTCCCAAAATTTTATTACTTCTGTCGCCAATTTTTAGATAAGCGCTTCCCCGTGTGTACTTATACATCACGTCGCATGTATAAATCAGATATGCAAACATGCTCCGTTTGATGATATTGTTGATATATCTCGATAATTTTTTAAAAACTATATAATAAAATCAGGTTAATCAGGGTGGTACGTTGAAGTGATCCATATATTATGCATTGAAATATAAAGTCGCTCTTACCTGTCAAAAATAGAACCTAAATAGAGAGTATATAATGTTTTTACACACTTTACAGATTAGGACAGGTCTTTTTACTTACTTACCCTTAAATCGGTTATGTATTTAAAAAAAATTTTGAAAATTTTTATTGCATTTCTGGACTAATCTCGACGATTATGACAATACACAAAATTTCAGACAGAAAAAAATTTCTGTCTGTGTGCTTATGTTTGCGATAGCAGCTACAGTTTTTGATACAAAGCTTTCAAATTTGGTACACACATTCTATAGTTCAAGGAAGAGATTGAGTTCGCTGATGAGCAAAATAGGTCTAAAGAAATATTAGTGACTTTCGACCAATATTTGAAACGTCAAAATGTGACTTTTTTGAAACGTCGAAAATTACTTTTTTCTACTCCCTACATAGAAAATACTATTTTGCTCCCTCATTTCAGGGAGCAAAGTAGTACTTTTCCTCCCTCGGGAGGAAAATACTTTGCTTCCCTAGGGAGGAAAATACTTTGGCTCCCTCTGGAAGCAAACAAGTAAACACTTCAAATAGCTGTAATAGTAGTGTATAGACTTCTTTTATTGATACACAAACTTCCTGAAAATGAATGCTTTTCTTTGAAACAGATTTTTTATTACTTATTTTTATTTATAAAAATTGAAAACTGTTTAAATCGAGGTTTAAATTAACATCAGTAACTAAATATTGTTAAAATTTATGGTACAATTAGTTAAATTACTAATGGAGATTGCCCCTGAAGAAATATTGGCTCTGCTGGTGGAGATCTGGTCCTGTTTGTTGTTTTCCAAAGTCTTGGTCGCTGATGAAGTACTTGTAGAAACAAAATTTTCAAAAAACAAGACAACGTTTTTTGATACTTGAAGTAGTACTTTCTCCCGTAATTATTTGGCTGGCTACCTCACATTTTTTAGAAATACAATCATCTAAGTACCCTTCTGCTACTGCGTTTGTTCGCCATCCCCCATGTCTTTTTAGAGTAAGAATGTCACTTCCAGCATTGACTAATATCGTAGCTGAAGTACGGCGGAAACTGTGTCCAGTATAGCCTTTCGAATCATCCAAATTTAAAAATATTGCTATTCTGTATGGAATTTTGGCAATTGTGTTTTTGCCAATTACCTGGTTTGTACATTTCTCTTTAGCATAAGTTACAAAAAATCTAGAATGACATGTTTTAGGGGACCTACAGTCCAGATATTTTTTATACATATCCAAGACAGATACTCCGTTTATAATCTCATTTGTTATTGTAAATGTCTTTTGATATTAGTTTTTGAGTCAGGCATTTGCACCACCAAAATATCGCCTTTATCACCGATATCCTCAAGTAGGTACCATTTTAACTAATTCATCGTTACGACATGCCCCAGCAATTCCAAATATAAGCACAACCTGAAAAAGGAAAATGCACTTATGATAACTACCTAATATGTCACTTAATTGTCATATATATACTTTCTAATAAAAAATGCTGCGTTACGTTTTTATTTATTATTCAACAATAACGATCAATCTTACCTTCATATGTAAGTAAGTTTCATCTGGAGCTTCTGCAATAAACTTGTTGATATCCTTCCTTGAAAAAGTATTGGCTTTATTGGTTTTATATCCAACAGATTTCCTTTTTAAAAAAAGCTACTAATTTACGAAACTTAATGTCGATATTGTCTTTAATTTGGAGTGTAGATCGCAACATGCTGTATTTGCTCCATAATGTTGAAAGCTTCAAATCGGCGCATTTTTTTGAAAAGTAAAATAGGACCACTTCTTCATATATTTTTCTTATTTGCCTAGTCTCCATCCAACAATTAAATAGCTGGTACTCTTTTCCATATTTTTCACGAGACTTTAACGGTAATAGATTTAACGAAACCACGTTTGCTTCTTCCAGAATATCTTGAAGAACTTCATCTTCCCATTTGGAATACATTATTATAAACTTTTTTGGAAGTTTGTTTATTTTGAAAACAAGAAGCAACCTTAACAACGTTCCATATACTTTGATTTTTAAGAATATTTATTTATCTAAATACCTATTATGACATTTTGACATATTTGGTTTTTTGATTGTCATGCGTCAGAAAATATAATAAAATATATGTAAAACCAATGTAAAACACAGTAAATGGTCGTAGAAAAAATCATATGTATTACACAGGAACAAAGTGCCATTTCCTCCCTTGGATATTGATGCCCTCAAACTATCCGCGGGAGGAAATTATGCACTTTTCTCCCCTTGTCATACAAATAGTTATTATTATAATCTCCACCACACATCGTGTTTTACTATGGTGAGGCAAGTTCTGATCCACAAGTAATTGGCAGAGGCTTTTTTAATATATTTTAAACTTAAATATCAAGAACTACGTATAAAATTGCAAGATTGAAATCACCCGGTATCAAATGTCAATATCCCATTGGTGAACAATGAAATTGGATCTTTGTTTATCGCTTGTATTTGCTGCTAGAAGGAAAAATAAATATTAGAATGTTTCTGTTACATAACTACCTGAGTCAAGGCGGATAACAGCAACAAAGCTGAAAACAGTCTCTGGGGGTAGCTGATAGAAAGTTTTCTCGTATTTTTTCTATTGAAAAATACTCATCCGATTCCCGTAAGAGTTTCAATATTTTCTTTAGATTTCGCGGCAATTCAATTTCTAATAATAAAAGTTACATGAAATTTTCCAGTCGAACACAATTTCAAATGAAAATATCCTGCCAAAGGTCTTTGACACTACAAATAATGTTGTTTCTTGAGACTCAACATATTTATTTAACCTATTTTTTTTATTAATAAAGTAAACTTGTATTTTGAAAAAGTTCACGGATTATGGGGAGGATAAGTATAAACGATAAATATTGAAGATTCAGTACTGTTCGTCTTTTAACTCATATTTCAATTACATTTTCTTTTTTTTTTTGAAATCAAATATCATATGCAAGCGTATTTAGAATATGTGCAGCATATATCCCCAGAGATATGTATGAAAATAAGATAA